>OX383273.1:1800000-2060230 GCA_947522985.1 Lithophane socia | reverse complement strand
CCCATTTCATTTATGGGTTTTCTGTAATATGTTTAGATTTAAATATTGCGTATGCTATCAGACTTATAAAGTTGTTAAGCAATAAAGTTGATTTATGGAACATTCAAGCTCAGAATTTGCAACTGATCGATCATAGCGACAATGAAACTCATTGCAAAAGAATGTTTGAAGCTTACGTTAATATTTTGGAAAGTTACGAGATCTACAAGAATTTCTTTCCAGCATACGGTATTTCTGATTATCTTTAAAACGATAACATAAAAACCAGTGATTAATCGTGTTATTATAAAGTAATTCAAACATTATTTCAGATCTTATTTCGAACTGCAGAATGTATTAGTAACGCTTTAAATAAATTGCAAGTTTCAATTGAATTGTTAAAATTACGTTCAAATACAGATTTTGGTGACTATGCGTTTGTGAGTAAATAAGTTTTTTTTTAATTAAACAATGCCGTTTTAATCTCAAACTTGATGAAATGACTAGCAAAAATATTTAAGTATGTAATGTGTGGTATTAAATTATTGTTGCATTTAATATGTCTTTTTTTGCAGTTTGTGGGACGGTTTTCAATAATTGTTTTGTACCTTCTGGGTGATCAAAATGTTGATATACGAAATTATTTTGAGCTTGTATTGTAAAACGTTCTACACAGCAATGGTGGATGTTCAAACCTCATGCGCGCTCATTTTGAAATCTAGTTGTACAGGTAACTTAATCGTTTTAATTCATCAAGAATTAGCCTAGTGGTGTGACCGTCGGACTGCCAAGTCATAGCTCTAGAGTTCGAACCCAAGACGCGCACCTCTGACTTTTCGTTCATGTGCGTATTGTATAATTATATAATTATCAGTTGCTTTAAAAACGGTGAAGGAAAACATCGTGAGGAAACTGATGCCTGAGAGATATTTCTCGACGACATGTGAAGCCAAGTCAGAGGCCCTTGGGCGGGTTTTAAACTCTGACACCAGGTGAAAAGATGGAAGGGAAAGAAGGAGATCAAGAATAATAATATAAGATCGATATTTACATAATAATATGTTCGTAGCCCGTACTTTGGCTTATCATATTTTTTGTGTTCGTCGCATATTTTGACAGTTGCCAAACTGCAAGTGCAAGTTAAAGAACAAAGATAAGCTTATGGCGAAAGCTTCAGGGTAGCCCGCGAAATTCAAATTTTCTTACGGTTTTTGCAATTTGCAGGTCAGTGCCCGCGAATCATATTTTAATCAACATACAACTTGTGTATGTTGATTAAAATATGATTATGATAACAAATATGACTTTACAGAATTATAATCATTAGAATCAGCAATACAAATTACTATTTAAAACTTCATTATTGAAATTTTAATTAGTGTCTAATCAATCAAAAGTAACTAGCTTATACTCGTAGTATTTTTATATGAGAAAAAAATGTGCAAGAATATTAAACGCCTACATCGAGCAACATTCGACAAGATGAATGTCTGTGGAATGTTCTACATCGATGCTACTTTTCCATTAAAAGTTATAGCTTTAATAACTAACTACACAGTCGTTCTACTGCAGTTCGCGTTTTTGTAATCCTGGTTGCGTAGTTGACCATTTTTTAACGAAAATAAGTTACGCAATAAGATAGCAGAGGGCCTATACAAAGTAACAATCGCTTCGAAAGCGTTTCGTATTTCTACAAAGACTTTCAACAGGATTGACATACTCGTAAGCTTTTCGATAGCTTGTGTCAGTCCTATACATTTTTGCCTTCTCCATCATCGTTATCGCTGATAGAATGTCACTTTGTCTAGGGCCTCAGGTGGCAATCGGGAAAAAAAATCCCAGTTGCCACTGGGTGGCGACTGAGTAGTTATTGGCCCCACTTCAAATCGCTGTACATTGCGGCATCGATCGCCAACCCCCCTCATCGTTGTCTGTCTCACGGCCGCGAAGAGGGGTTGGCGGTCAGATTTTTCTAATGTGGTTTTATTAGTAGATACTCGTAAGTTATTAGGGACATACAATCACTTATTATTTTATCCATCGTAGTGCTTTTAATAACTTATTATTATTAACTTGCTGATGACCACGGCTTTGCCCGCGTCTATGTCAATTATTATATTCTAAAACCTTCCTCGAGAACCACTTTATCCATTGGTGAAAACAGCATGAAAATCGGTGCAATAGTATTTGAGTTTACCGCGAACAGGACGACAGACAGACGCGGCGGAGGACTTTGTTTTATCATTATGTAAAGGATCATAAAAACTTGGTGTAAATTCGTATCACAGTAACAGCGGCCGCTGAGGCGTCTCCGTGCTCTGTGCTGCAGAAGAAGAACCTTGAAAATATTTCACAATTAGCCTGCTGGACTTCTTGAGATTACATCTTACAAACAAACAATTTAACCTCTTTATAATATTAGTTTAGATTATAGTCATTTGTAATACCTAGTGCTAATTTCTTTCCAAAAACCCTGAACTACCGTTCACGATGATTTAAAAAACGTTTTTATTCCATGCAATTTCTCAATAATTACTCTCTTAAATCGACAGCATAATTTTTTTTTGTTGTATATGTCCACTGCACGGTAAACTCTAATTGCGCGATGCAGGATTTTTGTGACGTCAGGATTTTTGTGTGACGTCAGGTCTTCGATGCGTAGTTCGCATGTGGCGATGTAGACCGCCACAGCCCAATCAACGGGGCATATTAGCCCGAAAAATTTTCCCGTCTATGAAATTGCGCATGTGATGAAGTTAGGTAATACAAAGTACAGATATACAATAATCCAACAAAGGACCATGGGGGATTTTGTATGGACTCCGTCCCCACCCTCCAACAGTCATAGGATACGTGTCAATATGTTTTTAGGGATCCCGAGAACGACTTACTGTCTTGCTCCATTGCAAAATCAATGGGGTTTTTTTGTAATAACAAAAAACTTTTCTGTTAGCTAACCTAACCTAAGCTATAATTGCCTATCCTTGCCAAACATAACCTAACCTCACCTAACGTAACAGTGATAATTTGATCTTGGATTTTGAAGGTCAAATGGAACTCCTCAATGATGAACAGCATTTGTGTATTCTTGTGATTGGATAATTGTACAAAAAACTTTTTTTTTTTAAATCCTCATGTATGACCTCTGCCCTGGGGCGTGCGGAGGGGTCTGTCAGACTCTTACTGACTAAAAACCGCCCCAGTGTTCCAGCTCACACCTTCGCCGGGGGTCACGGGAACGTAAAAATCTTCCGCAACCCCAGACTGGCCCGCCATTGCGGGACTCCTCGGGTCAGGGGCCCCCCCGTGACCCGAGGAGTGAGGTGTTTGACTCCCCCCGTGACGTCTTAGAGGGGCGCGCGTGGAACACTACGCGCCGCCACCTCGGGTCCTGATGTGTGGGGAGCGACGGACGTCCACGAGTCAGTCGCTCCTGGACCCATTTAAGGGGGCTGGAAGAGGGCGTTATCCGCCCTACGCCGACGCCCAGTGCGCCTGCTGCGGGCCGGATGAGTGGACGAGATCTCCCTCTCCCTTTCCGCAGCCTCCTTCTGCGAGACGACTGTCTCGCAGTAGGAAACCACCGCGTCCCAGGACTCCTCGTTGTCGACCATCGACTCAACGACGGCCGGCAGCGAGAGGTCACTGCCTACTTCGGAGATGAGGGCATGGCGCGGCTCCTCCCAAGCGGCACACTCTGCCAGCGTATGCAGCGCCGTGTCCTCCTGGCAGTCGACGCAGTGGTGACACCGAGCGTCCGGCTCCCTGTTTATGCGACACAGGTACTTCCCGAAGCAACCATGCCCCGAGAGCACCTGCGTCACCCGAAACGACAGGGAGCCGTGCCTCCTCCCGAGCCAGCGCTCGAGCAACGGCCGGACCGCCTCGATGATGTCGAGGCCGGCGGTAGGGCGTGAAAGCCTGTCCCGCCATTCCGCCACCAAGACCTCGCGAAGCTGAGACCGATGCAGCTCTATGTGTCGCTGCATCGGTTGCTCACCCCGCACTCTCGCTTCCTCGCGCCACCGATACGATGACGCGAGTACTTTCGCCTCGAGGTCCCAGGGCGGGGATCCGGCCAGCACAAGCCGCCTCGTAGGAGATCGTGCGATACCCCCTGATGACTCTGACGGCCATCGCTCTCTGCGGCTTGCGCAGGACTGCGATTCTACCGGCCGTCAGGTCAGCCGCCCAGAGCGGGGCCCCGTAAAGGGCCATCGATCGCACGATTCCCACGTAGAGCCGCGTTGACAGCGCACAGAAGCTAACCTAACCTAACCTAAACTTTTCGGTTAGCTAACCTAACCTAAACTTTTCGGTTAGCTAACCTAACCTAAGCTATAATTACCTATCCTTACCAAACATAACCTAACCGAACCTAACTTTAAAAAAAGGTATCAGAGAAAAAAAAAATGGTCCCTGATAAAAAGAAAGGTTGTCATGAATGAGAACCATATTTAGGTCGCTATATTCTATGCCTCTTAAGTTCAAACTAAGAAAATATATAAATGTAAAATAATGCTAATATTGAATAAAAAAAGTAATATTCCAGGAAAACCCCACATTTTTGAAAAATGTCGCCATAGTAAAAAAGTATCGAGCCCACCAGACGCTTCGAATGACACTAGTCTCAAGCGTGTTGGTGGGTGGGGACGTTTCTTCCCATGGTCCTTTTATTACGAGAAGTTACTTTTTTTTACATAAATATAAATATCGCTTATAACTCTCTGTGAATATTTCCTCAGACTGAAATACTTTACTTTACTTTACTTTCTGTATACGTACGTTTGTACTAGTTAGAATAAGGTATGTATTTTATATATTAATGGCCGTTTAAGTATCATCATATCTCTGGTATAATTAGCACACAAATGTAATGTTTAATTTTTTAATTTATTTATTTTATTATTCATGTGCACACAGTATAACCTCCTCCTTTTAGAAGTCGGTTATAAATACATAGAGATGCGACATAATTATAATTTTGAGTACAAAGTAAAAGGTAAAAGTGTTATATTGATTTTTTTTATTTGTAACTCCACGTGTAGCTATTTTGTTTTCATAAAATATTTCAATATGTAGGTAGTACAAATATATTTAAAATGTAAACATAAACATGACACGATTAAATATAAAATTGATGTGCAGCTTTATTTCGATGTAATTCTTATCAGTTTTACTAATGTCAAAGAATGTCAATTTTACCTTTACCAATTTTATTATTTTTTGTCAGAATTTCATAATTTTTATTTTCATTTAAATGTAAGTTTTACCAATGTTACCTCATTTTCAATATTAGCGCTTATTACTATGTAGATAAGTTAGTTTATGCTGTGCTGTTGTTTACTTTAAAAAATGTATAATGTGTTTGTATAGAGTAGGTAATCAATTTGTTAGTGAATTTATTAAAATAAAATATGGCCGGCCCGTTGCCACTATAGCTTGTTTATTCCGTGAGCTATGTCGACAACTTTGTTTCTATTTCGGATCACCTCATACGTACTGTTGCGAAATAAAATGAAAATCTACCACTTTAACACGTATAGTAATTTATTATTATTTAAAAACGCAACGCATAAAAAAATATGAAAAACTAAAGCAAAATACGATTAAAAAATAGTCGCAGTACAGGTAATTTTACCTAAATGAAAGGAGATTTGGATAAAACTTAAAGAACATCGCATCATAAATCTTTGTTACGCATTTGGTTCCGGAACTAAGGAATCGATAGCAATCTATCTTAGGTTCACAACCAAAAAATTACGTACACAACTCGTGAATATTATCTAATAAATATGGACGTAAGTTATCCCGACATTAACATTTAATTTTAGAATTAATGCTTTTTATTACATACGTTTGCAAATAGTTAACTCATTTACTCAATCAATAAATACTTAAATTCAATATAATATTTTATCATGCTAATTTCATAGTAAAAACATTTTATTGTATTTAACATAATATTACTAGAATTATAAAATCGCAAACTGCAGTAAAACAATGGTATAGTTAGTAAGTAAAGCCATAATTTTCAACGGAAAAGTAGCATCAACATAGAACATTCCACAGACATTCATCTTGTTGAATCTAGCTCGATGTAGGCGTTGAATATTCTTGCTTAGCTTTCTCTCGGCATCTGTAATATGAGAATAAACGACATAAATTTGTCGAATGAAATCTTAGTTGATATGAATAATTACGACACGCACTCTTTCTATTTTCTGTTAGGTATATTGCCAAAGTTATTATTTATATGTACTAATTCTTGGAAAGCTTCCAAGAATTAGTACATTATTAGCCTTTTAATAGGATAAACATAAAGAGTAATCGTATTTGGCGTTTGTTTATGTTTTGTATATCCGTTTTTAAGTCGGCAAAGGCCCCCTCGAACCTTTTCTAGTCCTATCTCTCTCGGACCACTTTGCCTCACGTTGTTCCAGCGACCCGCCTGATGTCATATTATTATCCAAAAATTATTAGAACTGTTTAAAAATGATTTCGATGAAACTACCTGTGCAATTTGATGTTGAAATAAGCACGCATGAACCTTGTACACTATTCATCGCAGTGTAAAATTGTTCGCAGCACACGCTTAGAGTAGTGTAAAGCGTTAAACCCTTTATTGCCCAAATGTACAAAACTATGGTGTAAAAAACTGCTGAATCCTGAAAAAATTAAAGCTCTGTAATGCTGGGTACTATAGAGGTTTTATCGGCATGGCTTTGCGAACTGAATGAAAAGCACAAACTATTTTTGGAGTTAAGCAAAAACTATTTCATATTTGAAAGAAGAATAGGTCGAATGTCAGCCCGACGGCCGACAGCGGTTCTAGAATAGCTGGTCTAGTCTGTAAAATCTCATCGTGAAAATTTAGGTAAAGTGAACTGTTATGCTATTCTGTAAAAATCTCAACGTGAAAACTTAGGTGAAGTAAGCTTGGAGTGAACTGTCACTGCCTAGGTATCGATGACAATGACAGCTCACACCACGCTCACTTCACCTAAGTTTTCACGTTGAGATGGTTACAGAATAGCAATGCTGTCATCCTACGTGACGCAAGGGAATTTAGGGAATGACAGCCCACGTAAAACTCACTTCACCTTAGTTTTCGCGGTGAGATTTGTATAGAATAGCAGTAGTGCTATTCTATACAAAACGAAAACTTACGCGATTTTTATATAATAGCAGTAGTACTAAAGTGCTATTCTATAAAAATCTCATCGCGAAAATAAATTTAAATCTACTGAATTCAATAAAAACACAGATTTTGACAGTCGAGTTGTCGCTAGCAATGTCAAAATCTGTGTGGACAGGAGATTTTGAAATCGCCGGCAAGTACTATTGTACTAAAAAAGAATCAAGATGAAGAAAGAGATACTCACAAAGTCATGTCCGCCAAGTGCAGTTAATTTAAAAATTTCGAGTGTTTGTTGCAATTTGATCAAAGTAATACAGAAGAACTCTACCGAATGAAACACGATCTGAAATATAAATGTTTTTTTTTCACACAGGTTTTGGAATACTGAACGTTATACCCTGCACCCATGGCGAATGAGAGCAGACCGGAAAAAATGTAGCATTTTGACCGACGACAGTTTTGTGACGTCACTAAAGTGTCTTGACGATCAAAATGTTACATTTAATGTGGTCTAGCTGTCATTTGCCAAGTGTGCAAAAGCGAAAGGATCTTCATTCTTTTATTCATGAGGAATCGTACTAACCATTTGCTGGTAGGAAGTCCTGTAGATGTTATAACAGCCCAAAATATTTACGTATACTTCAAACATTCTTTTGCAATTAGCTTCATTATCTCTAGGATTCATCTGTTGCAAATGTTGCGCTTTAATGTTCCATAAGTGAACTTTATCATTTAAAAACTTAATCAGTCTGATAGCGTACACAATGTTTACATCAAAACACAACGCAGCTAACCCACAAATGAGATAGAATATGTTCTGGTTTAGTTCTATGTAGACATAAATATGCATGCAAATATTAAAACCTATAGTTAGAATGATACTGATCCAATTCCAAATAATGAATCCCCTAAAAATGGTATTTTTATTAAGAAATCTGTGAATTTCTAGCATTTTCAAGACAAAAAATATATTTCTTTTCGTTTGCAACTCATTGAAGACATAATTAATTGCGAATCCGATGCAATAACAGACAAAGCATAAGTTCGAGTAGATGTACGATGAAAGCACAAATCACAACGCAGCTAACCCACAAATGAGATAGAATATGTTCTGGTTTAGTTCTATGTAGACATAAATATGCATGCAAATATTAAAACCTATAGTTAGAATGATACTGATCCAATTCCAAATAATGAATCCCCTAAAAATGGTATTTTTATTAAGAAATCTGTGAATTTCTAGCATTTTCAAGACAAAAAATATATTTCTTTTCGTTTGCAACTCATTGAAGACATAATTAATTGCGAATCCGATGCAATAACAGACAAAGCATAAGTTCGAGTAGATGTACGATGAAAGCACAAATCTGTTCCTTGTAAATTCGTCAAGAATAACGCGATATAAGTAAAATAAAGCGGTTAGAACCAGTTCACAAAATGACACCACCTTCACTGTAAGACTGTTTGGAAATATGGAGTTATCCTTAATACTATACTTAGGACAACACAAAATGGTATGCATTAGGTTCAGAGGCAGAAGCATCGACTGCATATCTTTGTCAATCATGTTGTTTAACGTGGTTGTCACACGGCAACTTTTTTCATTTTACCTAGGTGTGTGAACACATTAGCACTAGTGAGTCATCAAAACTTCATTTTACCAAAACATATTTAGAGGTGAGGATTTTTTATTATATGAAAAGGCCATTAGGAATATTAATTTAAATAAAATTAGTGCTATTTCATTTTGGTGAGCAAGAAACAGACAGTGATGGATATTAAAAATAAACTTTGATCACTACTTGACAGCTCTCGTGGCTTTTCGTTTCTTTCTCTACAAGTTTAATTTAATTAGAATGACAAACACTTAGGTACATTTAAATTTAGTTTTAACAAAATCTTGACACCCTGGTTGTTATGCGGGTTAGCATAAAACGAGACACAGTATGTGTACAAATATGATGTTTTTTATAAGAGTCAATGCCAGCTTTTTATCAGCTAGCAGTGAACGACTTTCTATATTTGTATTGGGGTTTAAATAAGTCTTATTAAATTATGTCAGATTAGACAGTTTCACTAATTATTGTGCCTCAGTAGCACGTGGTTTACTCATTATTTTTATAAAATACCTGCTTAGGGAGAAAAATTGTCGTGTATTTGGATGATTTATTAGTATTTTCTCCGAAAAAGGTACACACTAACTGAAATTGATAAAACATCAAACAAGTTAACTTTAATATTAATAAGTATAAAATATAACAATCATGTTCACTCACGGATCGATAGTTTTATATTTAATAATAAAATTATGAAACCCCAACCGCATAATAAAGTTACACCAGTAATAAGTCTGGTTGAAATTAAATGAAATGATTTTATTTCTGTAATAAGTTTATATAAACAATTTTACACGTCAATAATATTTTAAAAACTATGTAGATGAGGTTGGCGTTTCCTATTTGACTACTCTGAGCAGAAATGTCGAAACAAACCCTGAGGTCAGTCTCTTTTAAAGTCCAAACCTCCCTAACAAAGAATGGTTAGATTCCAAGGGAATGTGACGAGGGCTAGACTAAGCGGGCAAAAGTCAAAATCAGAATCCTTCACAGTCTTGTCCACCAAGAAGGTAGAATGTTATAAACATACATAACAAAATCAGCCTATAATGTTCCCACTGCTGGGACACAGGCCTCCTCTCTATGAGAGGGAGTGGGCCGTAATCCACCACGCGGGCCCAGTGCGGGTTGGTAGATGTCACATGTCTTCGAATTTTTGGTTCTAAGACATGCCGGTTTCCTCACGATGTTTTCCTTCACCGTTTTGAGAGCGTGGTGATGAAATTATTTACACAAAGTAAAGCGCCTGTCGGGGTTCGAACCTACGACCTACAACTCGTAAGTCGCAGCCGTTACTACTGGGCCACCACTGCTCTCAGAATGTTATATTAAACAAAAATAATGAAACTCTAGCATCAAACGTTTTTATTGGTAGTAAAACCTAAAATGGTTCCGCCAATTGAGTTGTTTCACAGAAATGCAAATTGCAACAGTATAATCTCGTAGCTAGTAACAAGTCTCATCAAATAAATTGGTAGCGTAGCGTCTACATAGAACAAGCCACACGCGGTCATCTTACTTAACGTTCTATTTGTCTGCAGCACTTTCTTGCAAAGACGTGCTTGATCATCTGTAAAGAAAAATATAGTAAATAAAATTCAGCCACATTTGTAATACATTGGTGATACGAGTAGCGTATGACGAATACAAAACTGATGTGTCAGCGCTCCTACACAATACAATAAGTACCGACATCTATATTATCAACACAGATGTCGTCACCAATACTACATTGGGGACTCAAGCGCCCAAATCTAGCGTTGGGGCAACCGGTGCTTGATGCGGACCACAACACCGACGAAGACGACGATGCTCCGGAGGTGACCGAGGTAGAAATGAGAGTGCCGGTGCGAAGGCTGAATGCCAAAAACACCGCCCCAGGACCTGACGGCCTACCTGGGAAGGCCTGGGTCCTGGCCATGGAGGCTCTCGGGCCTCGACTAAGGGGTCTCCTAAGCGCATGCATGGAGAGGGGCCAGTTTCCACTTCGTTGGAAGACGGGGAAACTGGTCCTCATAAAGAAGCCGGGGCGCCCTGCGGACTCTCCGTCCGCTTATCGGCCCATCGTGCTGCTCGACGAGGTGGGCAAGCTCTTTGAAAGAGTAATTGCAAACCGCCTCGTCGGGCGGCTGGTGCGGGTGGGGCCGGACTTGGCGGAGAGCCAGTTTGGTTTCCGCAGAGGGCGCTCTACGGTGGACGCCATCATGCGCGTACGGGCCCTCACGACGGGGGATGCTGTGGCCCGGGGTGGGGTCGTCTTGGCGGTGTCTCTCGACATCGCCAACGCCTTCAACCCCCTGCCCTGGAGTTGCATAAGGGAGGCACTCCGGTACCACCGGATGCCGACCTACCTCTGTCGTGTGGTCGAGGCCTATCTGACGGACAGGGCCGTCATCTACCCCGGTCACCAGGGAGTGTGGAACCGGCGAGAGATGTCGTGCGGTGTCCCACAGGGATCGGTCCTGGGGCCGCATCTGTGGGACATCGGTTACGACTGGGTGCTGCGCGCCGACCTCCCCAGTGGCGTCAGTGTAGTTTGCTACGCTGACGACACGCTGGTCCTGGCACAGGGGAGGTCGCACCAGGCGGCGGCCGAACTAGCGACACGCGGGGTTGCGACGATCGTCGATAGAATCCGGCAGCTGGGACTCGAGGTGGCCTTGCACAAGTCCGAGGTCATGTGTTTTCATGGCCCTCGGAACGCGCCACCGTCGGGTTCCCAAATTACGGTAGGAGGGGTTCACATCGGCGTCGAGTCGACGATGAAGTACCTAGGACTCGTCCTCGACAGCCGGTGGAACTTCGTTGAGCATTTCCGACGTTTGGCTCCCAGGCTGGACCGGGCTGGAGCTGCCTTGGGGCGTCTCCTGCCCAATCTGGGGGGTCCAAACGCCTCCTGCCGGAGGCTCTACGCGGGGGTCGTGCGGTCCATGGCCCTTTACGGGGCACCGGTGTGGGCGCGTTCCCTTAGGCTAAGGCCAGCCCACCGGTTGAACGCGTCCCAAAGGGTCATGGCCATTCGGCTGGCCCGGGGATACCGCACGGTCTCCCGCGAGGCGGCGAGCCTCCTGGCCGGATTACCGCCATGGAATCTGGAGGCGAAGGTCCTCGCGCACATCTGGGAGTGGCGCGAGGAGATGAAGCGCCGGGGCGTAACTCCGCTGCCGCGAGAAATCGCGGCTCAGCGGACAGAGCTCCGGCAGGATCTCATGGCGGCATGGAGAGTGCGATTGTCGCAACCCAGTGCTGGGCACGCCACAATTGCGGCGATAAGTCCCCTCTTTGAGGAGTGGCTAGAGAGGCGCCACGGCGTCCTCACCTTCCGCCTGACGCAGGTCCTCACCGGACACGGTTGCTTCGGGAGGTTCCTGTTTCGTATAAGGCGGGAGGAAACGCCCGGGTGTCACCACTGTGTGGATCGCCCGGAGGACACGGTGGAGCATACGGTGGAGGTCTGCCCCGCTTGGGCG
Organism: Lithophane socia; assembly: GCA_947522985.1. Lineage (NCBI taxonomy): Eukaryota > Metazoa > Arthropoda > Insecta > Lepidoptera > Noctuidae > Lithophane > Lithophane socia. The sequence goes on along the minus strand of OX383273.1, from coordinate 2,048,024 downwards.
GAGCCCCGCCTTGTCCTCTTGGAGGCGATTGGCAGCGGTGACCTCTCGCGTCCGGCTCTGGTCCAGGCCATGGTACGGAGCGAGAGGGCATGGGAAGCAGTCACCTCCTTCTGCGAAGCAGTAATGCTCGCGAAGGAGGAGGCGGAACGCGTGAGGGAGAGGCAAAGTTTGCGCCCTCACGCCCCTAACCGCCGCCGCCGCTGGAGACGCCCTGGGCGTCGGGAATCCCAGGCGGATTCCCGGCCACCATAGGCGCGGGCTTGCGGACGGCGAGCAATGGGTAGCTCGCCGTCCGATCAGGACCAGGCCCGGGTCGATGGCGCGTGGTGTTCCACGCGCGCCTCAAAGAGATGTCAGCACAATTGGCGGGGTCCGCTAGGACCGATGCCTGCCAGGGTTGCGGGTTAGTCCGAAAGGGATACCGGGACCTTGGCAACAGGCAACTGAAGGAACACGGGTGGGTTTTAGTCAGTAAAAGTCTGACACGCCCTTCCGCTCCACCCAGAGCGGGAGAAGTCATTGGATGATTTCCAACCCTCAAAAAAAAAAAAAAAAAGGGCAGCCATGGTTGCCTCAACCATACAATTTTGAAGAAGTCTTAGGTAACAACTGAAGCCTGGGCGCCTAAGTGGTACATCGCGCAAGCACAATATTAACTGCCGGGTAGGGGGCTCACGACATTAGACCTCTTTGAATGATTGTATTTTTTGCATAAGTATATTTCAAACATGGTTAATCGTAGTCAAACAACCTGTTTATTAAATTAAAATTATTGCCAAATTACGAGTATTAAACCATATTCATAGCCATTTAGCCAATAATTTTATTCATGAAGTGAAAATCTAGATTAAATCTTTATACTTGCATGGACAGTTTTTTTTCTTCATAAGCTGTATACAGGCCGACTCGGCTTTCTCAACAGTTATATAAAACTTCCCGCATTGCAAACTGTGTATAAACACTTGTAATATGTCCTTAGTTATCCATAGAATCGTCACCAATGCCATCAACGTAGTCGGTAAATTCTCAATCTGCTGAAAATATTTATTATTACAACAAGTCTGCTATGAAATAGTATTAGACTCGACTAAAACCGAAAAGTGATTAAATAAAGATTGATACTCCGATATCAGAAATTCTGATCATATACCTATGTCTGATATTAAATGTCATGTCAGACAAAAGAGCAACCAAACATAAAATAAAGTGATTAAGTTGAAATAAGATTTTATATACTATTTATATTTAAGGAAGCGACGGCGCTTTACTTATGGTCACAAAGTGTACTGTACAAACACGATGTGTGTGTGAAGATGGGTAGCATCAGCACAGAACACAAACACTTCCGCCTTCGCCATTATCTCGGACGGTACCGAGAGCTCCTGCGCTTACAAAAACATACACAGCGTGTTTGTACATTTGGAAACCATAAATAAAGCGCGAGTCGTGAAATAAAATTACTGTAACGGTATGGACAGACTTACAGAAACCCGGAATTGTTTATAAAATGTTACCTCTCTTTGTGATTCTGTTTGATTTTCTAACAGTTTCAATATCGTTTCCAAAACCAGTAAATTGCTAGTAAATACATTGATCGTGGTGTACATTATCTGCAAAAAAAGTAGGAAGCAAGGCTTATGGTTTTCATAAACAACATAAGACAGTACATAATTATATGAGTGCTCGGCTGTAATCCCCGAAGGGTGAGGCAGATGTTATGTGTAATGTTATATATGAGTGTACCTACCAATACTTGAAAAATGGTTTTGTACACATTGTACGCCATCAGAATATTCTGATAAATTTTAAATAATTTGACACAATCATTTTCTTGTTGTTCATTGTTCAGCTTCAAAATTGTTTTGATCCATTCATCGAGATACTTTGTTAATAATATCAAAACACGAGTCGCATAAACACAATCAATGTCAATTTTGATAAGCATGTAGTTACGAATTATCACTGGCCAATCATATAAATTATATTTAGACTCTGCATAATATACGAGATAAATAAAGATGTTAACACCAAAAACCATAAACACTGAGACCCGATTCCAAATGATGTAACTACTGGTACTCTTCCTAAAATCGATACTTTTATGTATAATTTGAATCGTCACAACGAGTAAAATGTTATTGTGACTGTGAACAACATTCAGAACAAAAGTCATTATCATACCGATAGCAATGTAAATGTAGGAAGTAAAAACCGTTAGCAAAATTGTAGTGTCACTATGAGTAATTTTGTAGTCTACGTTGAATTCATTGAAATACATGCAATAAACACAGATCCAGATAACATAACACGAACTCAAGAACGACAACAGAGTACGTATCTTCCCGTTAGGTGTAATATAATTTTCTGTTATGGTATATTTTGAAGAGAACAATAGAAAAAGTGGACAGTGTAAAGGATAAAACATTTCTTGAACTTCTTTTTCTAGTCCATTATTTAGTAATACTTCTGGTGGATACAATGACAAGTTTGGTTTCGTTCTTTTCTTTCGGAATATATTCATAAGCTTAGACCACGTTATTAACAACGTTTCCGGTCCGTTTTAAAATGATTAATGAATGAAACTTGGCTATGAAGATTTAAAATTCAATAAAAAAAATTGTAATAGTGTTTAGGGGTATGAGGAACAGGGTGTAAAGTTCACTCATCCCCCATAGAAAAGGGAGGATCCTCCTACCAGACGGTTGTTGTGTCTGGCGGGCAACTGCCCAATGATTGATATTGGGTTTTTGTATATATGTTCACTGCACGGTAAACTCTAATTGCACGATGCAGGATTTATGTGACGTCAGGTCTTCGATGCGTAGTTCGCATGTGGCGATGTAGATACCGCCACATCACTCCCCTCCGGAGACCGGAGGTCGATAGTGGGCTAAGTCTTGTATCTTGCGATGCTTGCCAGTGCCAGTTGTGGTTCCAGTGAGTCGGAACCGGGTGCCGCATTGTTCGCGGTGGGTCGGAACTGTTTGCGGTGATTCCCCAGTGGCTCAGGGTGATGAGGTTGAGGTGATTGATGTGATTCCCCAGTGGGTCGGGGTGATGAGGCTGAGGGTGATGACCAGGAATGCGCGATCGCTGCATGCTGGTGGTCAGGATACCCGTTGACGCCTCGGGTGTTGGCTTGGCTGTGTGACTCGCCTCACTGAACGCTTGCGGGAGTGATGATGATGACGTCACGCGAAGGCGTTAACGTTCATATTCGGGGTCACCAATTTAGGGGTATGAGGAACAGGGTGTAAAGTTCACTCATCCCCCATAGAAAAGGGAGGATCCTCCTACCAGACGGTTGTTGTGTCTGGCGGGCAACTGCCCAATGATTGATATTGGGTTTTTGTATATATGTTCACTGCACGGTAAACTCTAATTGCGCGATGCAGGATTTATGTGACGTCAGGTCTTCGATGCGTAGTTCACATGTGGCGATGTAGATACCGCCACAAGTGCGTTCATTTAATAATGTTTTTCTACTTATGACCGTTAATGGTGAAACTAAAATCTGAGATCATATGCAGATAAGCTGAATTATTTTAAAATCATTCCTCTCGGGTCTCGCCGAACAGTCTCTGATTTAACATTCCTGTTCAAGTTACTTAATAATAGTATTGACTGTCCAGATCTTCTTAGCAAAATAAACCTTAATGTCCCTGCCAGAATGCCGCGTTATTCCCGCCCATTACTCAAAGCCCCACGATACCGAACAAATCTGGGTAAACATTCACCGGTTTCCAGGATGACCCAGCAGTACAATGACTTATCATGTACATTAAAAGACATAGACATATTCTCTAATAGTCTGGGTAAATATAAGTCACTAATCCGAACACAATTAAATGATAATTATGTAAGTGTTGACCTGCCTGCCTAGTAATGCATTGTTCGCAATTATTTTATATTTTTATTTGTCTGTAAGTACAAATTTTGTTTTCTTTTCTTCTATGTGTTCGATGCTTTTTAATCTTTATTCTTATTCAATTTACATTCAGATTACCAAATTTAATAATATAATAGTGTATTTAACCCTAACAATATATAATTTTAACTTTAAGGGTTCCGTTTAAATTACTGTTCGCTTGTTTTTATTGCATGATGTGATCTCCTATAATTGAGGGAGCACATAGATTGTTGTTCTTGTCTTTTTATTTTAGCATGTAAGGTGTATTCTTTGTTGGAGATCCTAATAAAATAAAATAAAAATTAAAATTAAAATTAAACTTGTTATTCCAATTTTCATAAAAGCATTTGATCATACTTGGTACTATATTATGTACGTTTGAAAAGGACTGTAGCAATTAGTTATTAGGGTTTTATTTCAATGAAATCGAAATCTTGTTTGTCTTTCTGTCAGGCCTAGGTGCCATCTTGGATTTTGAATTTGACCGTATTGTCGTTAGTAACATGACTGATGCTGTATCATTTTTATTTCGATCACTTTTCATGACAAATATTGAAAACAAATTGGGAAATATTTTCATTTTTTTTGGCACCAGGGGCACTGGAAACTATAGGGTTTGTTTGTAGAACTCATTTTGGTACCCAAATCAAAACCATTTTTTTTTCTCAAAAAATTTGGACAAGTTTTAAAAATTTGATGAAAAATACTTGGTTAGTTCACAGAAAAGCGAATTGTAACAATATAACAACGTAGCTAGTGAGAAGTGCAATCAAACTTATCGGTAGCGTAGCTTTTATATAGAACAGGCCACACGCGGTCATCTTACTGAACGTTCGATTTGTCTGCAGCACTTTCTTGCAAAGCCGTGCTTGATCATCTGAAATTTAAACAATATAAGTGACAATGACATCACCGTTGATGTCGTCAAAATGCGTCAGCAGTATGTAGCAGGTCTCTTATCATTAACACTGATGGTCAACATTTCCTGTGTGGTTAATGGTGCTCCCTACGCTACGTACGTACTTGGACAGTTGTTGCACTTCATAAGCTGTATACACGCCGTCTCCGCTTCCTCAATGGCTATATAGAACTTCTCGCATTGCAAACTGTGAAAAATTACTAGTAATATGTCCTTAGTTATCCATAGAAATGTCACAATTTCAACCACCGTAGACTTGAAGATCTCTATCTCGATTAGCTGAAACAATGGAATTATTTAAAAGTAAAAAAACTGGGTTTTAGAAAGTCAAGATACTTGTAATTTTATAAATGTTAATGTTACCTCTATTTGTGATTTTGTAGGATTTAGTAGCATTTGTAACCGTGACTCCAGAAAGAATAAATTACGAGTAAATACATTTACCACTGTATATAATATCTGTAACACAAATGGTAGGCGACTGTTTATTAATAGGTATTAAGTTAAATCATTATAATATTTTATTTATTAATTTCGCGGACAGTAAACGCCCATAGACGTAGACGTAATAACAATAAAACTTCAATTGTGTCTCATTCAGTGTCCGCCAAAGTGTTAAGTGTGATACAGGCAAAACCATAAAATGAAATTTTCACCAGTAAGAGCTGATCCGGATAAGCGATCTGGGCAAGCTTTTAAAACTACGATCTACTCAAGATTAAACAAAAATGTGCATCTATAGCAGAAACCAAACCTTACCCATACTTGATAATTTGACTTGTACAATTTGTAAGCTTCAACAATGTTTTGATAAATATCGAATAAATTTGTAACATATGTATCATTTTCTTGTTCATCATTTAGTTTCAAGATTATTTTGATCCATTCGTTGAGATATTTGTTTAACAATATTAAAACACAAATCGCATAAACACAATTCATATCAAATGCGATAATAATGTAGGTAGTAAATAATCTTGTCAAATCCACGAAATTATAAGTATTATAAGCGACATGCCATGTAACAGCAATAACGAGAGAAACACCAAAAGTAACGCCTACAGAGATCCAACTCCTATTGATGAAACTCCGGGCAGCCTTACTAAACTCGATGTTTTTATGTATAATCTGAATAATCACAATAAGCAAGATATTGTTTTGACTGTAAAAGATATTAAGAACAAAGATTAATATCATACCGAAAGATACGTAAAATGATATGAACAATTCAGCTAAAAAAGTGATCATATTTATATGGATAATGTTGTCGAAAACTTTATTTTTATCGAAAAAAAAGTCATACATAGACGCCAAAATTACAAAAGTCACACTCAAGAATGATAACATGGTTCGATTTTTCCCGTTGGCAGTGATATGGTTATCTTGTATAGTATATTTTGAAGAGAATAGAGGAAGAAGAAAACAGTCTAAAGGATAAAGCATTCTTTGAACTTCTTTTTCCAGACGATTATTTAGTAATATTTCTGGTGGATGCAATGAATGGATTGGTTGATTTTTTTTTTTCGAAATATTTTAGAAATTTTAAACGACATGTTCTTAACGTTTACAGTTAGAACAAGCACTAAGCTGAATATGATATTAAAAAAACAGTAAATAGAAATTCGTTTAATTTTATTCCGTTCCAATATGACTTAGATAATAACAATATTTTTTCAGTCGCCACTAACATCTTTAATAACATTTTTTAATGTTCATTAAAATGACAGAAAAAGCAATTGAAAAGATAATAATACTAAGCGATGTTATTCGGTAGTACTTATATTGACATCCACATCCATAATAATGTTACAAATACAAAATACAAAAATATTTATTTTAACTTAAACATTGTTTCATGCATATTTAAGTTGAAATCAATATTTTTGTATGTTTGTAAAGTAAAAGTTATGATTGTTTACTTTATAACTTTAATAAATATTTATTTTTAATTAAAATTTTATCCTCAGTTACTATCGTGACATTTTGCGAAGTAAACGTTTTGCGAATGAGCCAATATGTCGGAGTTTTCTGAAAATTATCAATGTTATTCATAATTTTCTGAGGCTGCCAAATATTTCCTTTAAATCGTGTTTGGTATTTTTAACAAGTAGTTAAAGTTCACAGAAAAGCGAATTCCAACAGTATTATCTCGTAGCTAGTGAGAAGTCCAGTCTAACACATTAGTAGCGTAGCGTCAACATAGAACAGGCCCTTCGCGGTCATCTTACTAAATTAACGATTTGTCTGTAGCACTTGCTTGCAGAGACGTACTTGATCATCTGTAAAATAAACAATAAAAAACGTTTTTTTGTGGCGTAGGTACGACTGCTAAAGAGTTTAAAATAAAATGTTTAAAAAAAAACCGCCTTACAAAAAGAAAAATAACTTTAATTTTTTGGAGTAGCGTATTTTATATTTTTGTTTTTTGCCACCGACTTCCGAAAATACCACTTCTTGCAATGTAAACAACAGTGATAGAAAGTTATTATAACCTAACCTAAGCGGAACATAATTATACGTATCATTGAACCTAACTTTCGCAAAATGTTTGGCTGACTTACTTATGTACATAAATACCACCGTATTGAGTCAATAACAATACAACCCATACGAGAAACAACTGATACGAGTTGCAAAACCGTCCGTGAACAGTCCGTCGCGATCGGCTGCTTGCAGCGTATTGTGCGTCGAAGTGCATGGATTAATTAATTGGTTTGAACGAGGAAGTCTGGCATCGTTTCAAAACAGGTTTTTTTGCGACATAAACATGCGTCCGTCTCATGTCCTTTCGGTTTGTTTTTCTTACTTTATTTTAATTTTTTTTTTTCGTTATTATTATTATCTAACACTAATTTATTTATTTGTTATTATGTATACACACACGCTATATTTTTCGTCTGTCACCTCACACCTCAGGTCCAGTTGAAAACCAGCGTCAGGCACTAGCTGTCTGGCATTTTTGCTGAACTGGGCCTATTTAGCGCAGCCGCGAGGCACACTTGTTTTTTTTTCTCTAGGTACCTACACTTTGAAATTGTTTCTTTTATTTTTCTTTTTTTTTCTTTTACATGTAGTTACAGTGTGTTGTGTGCCCTGGACTGTGCTAAATAAATGCATTTTCTTTCTTCTTCTTCTTTCTTTCTTTCTAACTCAAACACCACTTATCAGAACCTGACCAAAATATGAATCCAATCTGGAAGTCTATCAAATAAAAAATGAATAGAATTTTTCAAATCGATTTATAAATGACAGACTTTTGAGGTAACAAATATAAAAACAAAAGAAACGAATTTAGAACGTCCTCCTTTTTTGAAAGCAGTAAAAAACTATTTTAGAGAGATTAGCGAGAGAACGCTGCCCGCCTCGTAACGAAACATTCGTACGTTTATTTTGTTAATATATTTTTTTAATTTATTTGTTTTCACATCATTGGCACAATTACATCAAGCTTGCCGCACCGCGCAAGCATAAAGCGCGTATTCTATTGGATCGTCTTTTCATCAAATTCTGAAATCACAGTGCATTAAAGTCAAAAATGTTACCTATACTTGGAATATATTCTTGAATAGTTTGTAAGCTTCCCTAATATTTTGATAAACATTAAATAGTTCGATAAAATATGTATCATATTCTTGTTCTTTATGAAGTCCTAAGATTTATTTGATCCATTGATTGAGATATTTTGTTATCAACATTATAACACGAATAGCATAAACACAATTAATATCAAATGCAGAATATATAAAATTACAGATAAACATTGTCAAATGTAGGAAATTGTAATGAAACACTGCCATATTATGAGTAGAATAAATGAAGACGTTAACTCCGACAATAAAAACTGAGATCCAATTCCAAATGATGAAACTTCTGACTCTCTTACTAGTATCAATACTTTTATGTAAAGTCTGAATGGTTGTTACCATTCAGACTTTACATAAAAACAGAACAGTCAAACTAACATCTTGCTCATTGTTATGAGCAAGATGTTATTTTGACTGTGAACGATTTAAAAAATGAAAAAGATTATAACATCGAAACCAAGGTAAATAAATGTGACTGTTGTAATGAGCGAAACGATGATATTCTTATGGGCATTTTTATAACTGTCGTTCACTTCATCGAAATACATGTAATAAATACAGATCACATAAATAAAACATACACTCCAGAAGGACAAAATGATACGCATCTTGCCATTGGGAGTAATATTATCATCTCAGAATGGTATATTTTGAAGCGAACAATAAAAGAAGTAGACAGTTTGATAAAACATTCTTTGAACTTCTCTATCTAGACGATTATTCAGTAATACTTCTGGTGAGTACAATGAGAAGTTTGTTTTCATTTTTTTTTTAATATTTCATTGATCTTATACATTTCACAACATTACCTGCTTGTTGTCAAATGATAAATGCATGAGACCTTTTCAAATTCAATAAAAAGCTATAATATAAATCGCTATAAGATAATATAAAAAGCTATAAGATCAATAGATACAGAATTATATTTAGAACGCAATCGCGTTCTAAATATAATTCTGTATCTATTGATCTACACGTATCACTAAGGCTCTAGCTGTTAATTTTGAAATGACAGTAAAAACAATTATCTAATAACAAAATCCGATGGTATTATCATGGCTTTTATTATAAGCCGAAGGCTTTACACCTTTTGTTATCGATATTACTGTCTTAAGCCATCATGAGTTTTGTTAGTATCTAATTAGTGCTGAGCAACCATCTCGCCTTTGTTGCGCCACTTTAAGCTCACACGTGCCCTTGTTTATGCCATGGAACATAGGCTCCTTTTATACTGGATTGCAGACGAAGTCACGGGCAACAGCTAGTAATTAAATAAATGGTTTTGTCTTTGAATAATATATATGTGTTTAAGATCTCTAACAAAAAATATACACAGGTCATATAGGCAACAATAGATATTTAATTCATAGATTTAATGTTTTATATTTACAGCAAAGCAAACTGTAATAGTACTATGGCGTAATTAGTAAGGAGTCCAATTATATACATCGGTAGGGTAGCGTCTACATTGAAGAGGCCACACGCGGTCATCTTACTGAATGATCTGTTTTCCTTTAGAACGTTCTTACAAAGTCGTTCTTGAGCTTCTGTAAAAAAAAGTTTTTCTATTAAATTAAAATATAATATAATTATATTTTTTTTTTTTTAATAACCAACGACATACCTAAGAAACGTCTTAAGACATACAGAAAAGTTTTTTAAGACACTTTTCTGTATGTTGTAAATATAAAAATGTAATGTCTGTAACAACGTTGTTACTTTTTGAAATTAAAAAAAAAAATATTTTATTATAATAGCGGAGCTTTAAAACCTTTAAAAGGCCTTCAGTAAATTTAATCGCTTATTTGGACGGTTATACTGAATAAAAATCTTAAATTCACTGATAGACCACGCACAGCCTAACCGGCTACGTCTAGAAATACGAATTTTGTACAAGAGTTCCTTGTTTCTTTTATTACGAAACCGAAACCAAAGAAAGGTTTTTTTTTTAATTCAAACCTTAAAGGGGTTAAATAGGGGAAAAAAGTTTGTGTGGCGGCATCTAGATTGCCACATGCGAACTACGCATCAAAGACCTGACGCGGACGTCATCGTCGCACAAATACTGCATCGCGCAAACAGGGTTTACCGCGCGATCGACATCAAAGTACAATTTTAATGTTTTTTTTTTTATGATTTCCTGTTTAAGGTCCCGACAATTATTGCCTTGCAAAAAGCACAAAGCTTGCGCATTCGCTATGTTCAAACAACAATAACTCTTAAAGTATTAGACATTTGTGAATTTTATGACGTACAGTTTAACGCTCTGGGTCTAGAATCATGAAATAGTGCACAAAAGTGAGAACTAACAAAGGATTTTTATAAGTTTTGCCGATGGGCAATCCTATGCACAGTTTGTTGATAAATAAATTATAATAAAATAATAATTATAATAATAATAAACCCAGGCACAGTTTGTTGATATATAAATTAAATTAAAATAAGAGCAGTCTTTCATACTTACTTGTATAGTTTCTAGTCTTCATACCCTTAACACATGCCGTCTCAGCTTCCTCGATGGCTATGTAGAACTTCTCACAGTACGCGCATTGAATTATTACATGCAGTACATCCTTTACTATCCATAAAGTTACCAAACTGCCCATTATGAAAATTTTGAAGGGAGGCTGAAAAAGTTAACAGCTAAGTTAATATGGAAGTAAATTACATGAACAGAATTAAATGTTATAGTTTAATAATTAGATTATTTCTTACATAATATTCATTATCACGAGTTCGCAGTACCACAATTTGTACAAAAAACTCAAACATACATAAATTGCGACCGAAAGCGCTGATCGTGCGATACATTAGCTGAAAATAAAAAGATTTATAGATAGGTTTGCTAGCATTTTTTTTATATTCTTTAAAATATAACATTTATCAAAAGATTCAAGAATATTATGCAGCAGCGCAGGTCGCATAGCACGGTACACCACCAGCATGAACGATATTATTTGTCTCACCGCTGTACCAGCGGTATGAGAATCAAATGACAGGTAGGTGACCATGGAGAGAGACCCGACGGCATGAAGTTGTTGCCATGGAAGGGTGGAGCCCTCTGGTGTGGGACGCGACCTGTGTCAACAACCTTGCGCCATCTCATGTTCCAAGCAGCTGCTGCAGCTACTAAGTCCCTCAAGCGGCGTAAATACTGTAACCTTATAAGTTACTCAGTTCTGAGCCGTCCGGTGTCAAAAGGCTTGGGTTATGCCGTCCAAGCAGAACTAAAGTTGTTGACATATCTCACAGAATAAGCAAGCTGAAGTGGCAATGGGCCGGCCATATTTGCCGTAGAACCGATGACCGTTGGGGTAGACGTGTTCTTAAGTGTAGACCGCGAAACGGCAAACGTAAGGTAGGATGCCCTCTGGCTAGGTGGAGCGACGATCTTTGCAGGGTGGCTGGTAGCAGCTGGATGAGAGCTGCCGAGAATTGAGCTGAATGGCGTGCAATTGGAGAGGCCTATGTCTAGCAGTGGACTGCTATAGGCTGATGATGATGATGCGGTCCGAGTATTTTTGTGGACATTTCTCTTTGAGTTTGCGTGACACTGGCTCGTTTTTTGGCGAAAGAATTAGCATTGCCATACAACGTGGCTATGCTGCCTGTCTTCTGGGCCCTTTGCCGAATGATAGCGATGTGGAGGAGTACTCCGACGTCTAAAGGCCCTTTTGTTTTTGTATTTATTTGTAGAATATTATTAAATGCTCGTTATCTTAATGTAAGAATAATTGATTACATATTTTATTCAAAAGCTTACCAATACTTGGGAAACCATCTTGTACATATCGAAAGCCTTCAAAATATTTTGATATGTTTCAAACAACTTCATAACACGTATTTCATCATTTTCCTGTCCGTCATTTATCATTTGAATATTTTTAATCCATTCTTCGAGATATTTTCTTAACAATATAAGAACTCGAAGAGCATAAATGAAATCCACATCGACACAGGAGAATAATAATTCACAAACAAAGTTTACAACAGTCAAGTTACCCAACGCTATAGTATATGTAATACAGAAGAATAGGTTGATACCAAATATAGTTGAAACTGAGATCCAATTCCATACAATAAAACTGCGGATGCTCTTACTAAAATCTATGGTTTTATGAATAATCTGGATCAACACAATGAGCAAAACGTTTTTATGGCAGTACAGTATGTTAAGAACAAAGCTCATTACAAAAGTAACACAACGGGAGCTAGGTAAAAAATATGAAATAAATAATATAATAGAAGGCGCGTCTTGTTGCAAAAAATGGTCCATCTCATTTTTATACAATCGATAGAAAGTCACCGCTATCGTAAAGCAGACACCCATGACCTGTGGTATATGATTACATATCTTTTTTTCGCTTGGAGTAATATAATTATCTTGTATGCGGTATTTTGAAGACAACAATAAAGTCAGCGTAAAGTTGAAAGGATAGAATATTCTTTGGACTTCTTTGTCTAGTCGATTATTGAGTAATACTTCTACTGGGTACGTCGATATCATTGGTATGACTCTATTATTCTTGAACATTGTTAAAAACTTTTACGACAGAATAAGTTTACCGGCTTATTCAGTCCCCAGTAAGTAAATGTCATATGTATGATTGGTATCCTTTTTGATAATGTCTTTTGAAACCAATATATTGATTATAATCATGTAATAATAATAATGTGTATGGACTGCCAAGTAAATGAAAGTTTAATTTTGTTAAAACGCGACCTATCGAATTTGAGCCCATGATCGATCGTCTTTTTACTTTAATTCCATGGTCCTAGTTTATCATATAATAGCTGATGCCCGCGGCTTCGCCCGCGTGGATTTCGGTTATTATTTACTTAAACCTTCCTCGAGAACCACTCTATCCATTAGTGAAAACAGCATGAAAATTTGTGCAGTAGTTTTTGAGTTTATTGCGAACGGGATGACAGACAGACGCGGTGGAGGATTTTGTTTTATAATATGTAAGGATGATTTCCTATTACAGCTATAAAATATGTAAGTGGGCACGCCCTTTATGCTTGGAGGCTTTTATTTAGATATTAAGTTCTGTTTACGTTTAGTTTTTATTTCTGCTTGAGTATGGCTCTGCAATATTCTGCAATGATTTTGCTTTAGCCACTTTGCCTTGAAGAAGAAGGCGCAACAAATCGTGTTAAGTTACGCTTGCCGGGGTGTGTCTGTGGATGGGTGACCATCTTTACATACCAAGACTCCTCCGTGCCTCGGAAAACACGTTAAGCCGTTGCCCCGGCTGTCATTCGTGGATACGTGACAGTCGTCACGGGTCGTCAGAAGCCCGAAAGTCTGACAACCAGTCTTACCAAGGGGTATCTTATTGCCCAATTACTGGGTTGTGAAGGTCAGATAGGCAGTCGCTCCATGTAAAATACTGGTATTCAGCTGCATCCGGTTAGACTAGAAGCCGACCCCAACATAGTTGGGAAAAGGCTAAGAAGATTGATTGGGTACATATTTATTTTATTTTATGGTTTTTATCACGAAATAAATAGAGTAGTAAAGTCGTCGTTAAAGTATTTTTTACAAAAACACAAACTGTAATAAAACAATAGTATAAGAAGTAATAAAGCTTGACAGCTGTAGAGGTAGCTCGGCGTCTATGATGAACAAGCCGCATGCGCTCATCTTCTTGAAGGATGCCTTCTGTAAACGTTGGATGTTCTTGCAAACCCTCCGATCTATATCTGAAACAAATTGAAAGAACGTTGTTCATTGCGAGGTTTTCTTTTTACAAAGGGTTGGTATATTAATCGGTTGTTCGTAAAGCTGGTTTCAGACGTTTCACTTTTCGTTCATTATTGCCTTTCATTCGGCATCTTTCACTCGAAGAGAAACGTCTCACGCAGAATAAATCAAAAGCAGAAGATGTATTCGTTAGTGACCCGATCCAACGCTGCTCGATTTCAGTTTTTACTCGCCTATGGACTAATCGAATATGTAATAACAGCCGCACCGGGTCGATCCATCAGGTTAAGCTACGCTTGCCGGGGTTGATCGGTGGATGGGTGACCATCTTTACATACCGAGACTTCTCCGTGCCTCGGAAAGCACGTTAAGCCGTTGGTCCCGGCTGTCATTCGTGGATCTTTGACAGTCGTTACGGGTCGTCAGAAGCCCGAAAATTTGATAACCAGTCTTACCAAGGGGTATCGTATTACCCAGTTACTGGGTTATGGAGGTCAGATAGGCAGTCGCTCCATGTAAAATACTGGTATTCAGCTGTATCCGTTTCGACTGGAAGCCGACCCTAACATAATTGGCAAAAGGCTAGGAAGATTGATTGATTATAATGTACATCAAAGATTATGTTAAATTCATTCCTTGCGGGCTCTTTTATTATGAAGATTTTTTTAATTAAGAACATCGCCATTAAATCTGAAACACCTGTTTGAGGTCATTTTTAATGGCGAGGTTCTTAATTAAAAAAATCTTCATAATAAAAGAGCCCGCAAGGAATGAATTTAACATAATCTTTGATGTACATTATAATCAATCAATCTTCCTAGCCTTTTGCCAATTATGTTAGGGTCGGCTTCCAGTCGAAACGGATACAGCTGAATACCAGTATTTTACATGGAGCGACTGCCTATCTGACCTCCATAACCCAGTAACTGGGTAATACGATACCCCTTGGTAAGACTGGTTATCAAATTTTCGGGCTTCTGACGACCCGTAACGACTGTCAAAGATCCACGAATGACAGCCGGGACCAACGGCTTAACGTGCTTTCCGAGGCACGGAGAAGTCTCGGTATGTAAAGATGGTCACCCATCCACCGATCAACCCCGGCAAGCGTAGCTTAACCTGATGGATCGACCCGGTGCGGCTGTTATTACTTAGCCACGAGCTCCAAGTGTGAAGTACATTATAATATAGAACAGAATACACCACTAACCAGAACAATTTCTTGACTTCATTAGCATAACACAGGTGCTCTGAACGTCTCTCATTGCTGCATAGAATCTCTCACATTCTACGCTCAAACATATTATTATAACGATATTTTTGATGATATAAATTTGAGTTGACACCAGTAGAAATATTTGCTGCAATGGTAACAGGTATAGTAATTATGACAGGAAAATTGGGCATCCTTACCGAAAAACTACAATGTTTCTGTCCACCATTACTGTTTAGATAAAATTATCGGTTTTGAAATGGAGGACATGACAAGAAATAATTAGATGGTGGGTGAAGCAAACCCGTAACTGAATGGTTAGCGACAGACGAAAGATGAAGTATAGGTAGGCAATACGTCTGTGATGATAATAGTCAGTTAGTTCCTGTTCAATTTCTGATGTCATTTTTATTAATCCAACTTACTTACTTTCATTTCATATGTTGCAATAAAATTCTTTAACAAAACTAATACCATTGATAGGTTTTTCAAACTAAAGTAAGTTGTTGATATTATATAAAATAAAAGCTGGAAATAAAAGAAAATTATTAAGTGTTAGTCATCAGTGCGTCCGATGGGAATTGCCATCGGTGCACCGTTAGTGTAAAGTGACGAACTTTTAGATAATGTTTCGTCCCCTGTAACTCATATAGGGGATGAATTTTCAAAAGTTTTCTTAGAGTCCACTTTCGTTATGGTAAGGAACTCTAGTGGAATTTTTTTATGCTTCATGACGTAGCGGTCTAGGCTGTGCGTTGTCTGTCTGTGAGTGAATTTAAGATTTTGAATTAGCAGAAGATGTCTGTTTTCAATCATGTGCATGTACGCATATATGACACTCGAAGTCTCGATACCGTGCGAATATTGGGATAAAAGGTATGTCCTTTTCCAGGTCATGGTCTACCCATGTTCCAAATTTCATCCAAATCCGTTCAGCCGTTTTAGCATGAAAGCATAACAAAAAAACGAATTCACTATCGCATTTATAATATTATATACTCAGGATAATAATAAAGTTAACATTTAAGTAATAAACGTACTATATGTCGAAACGTCGTCTCTATAATCATGTAGGTCTCCTGTATATTCAGGTATACATCAAACATCATATTCCAATAGTCTTCTCTTTCTGTTTCTTCGGTGTTTTGTGAGATTTTAACTTTTTTAATCCAAACACGAAGCATTCTCGCCATTATTTTCAAAAATGGCAAAGCATATAAAATATTCATATCGAAAACGATGCAGATGTAAACCGATATCATATCGATAATATTCAAGACGATAACAAAATAGAAACACATGATGAATCCTATATAAAAAATATTTAAACTAAAAACCCAAAACCAGTTGCAGATAATTAATCCTCTGAGTTCGTTGCTATTTATTAATTGTAGAACTCTGTGAAAATGCTGAATCTTCAAGACCAACAAGATATTGTAGTAGCTCAGTGTGATATTTAAGATAGTGTTCATCAAATCCCCGATTAATAAGATGATAAAGTCAATGACCATGATCGAAGCAAAAAATAAACTGTAATCCCCCCAATTATGCTCATAATAATCGATGATAAAAGTGATCCATTTATACAAAAGGACACAGCGAAATGTTAACATGCAAAATACTCGTATACAGTTGTAAAAATAAGTATTAGAAGTAATAATGTTGTCACGAATAGAATACTTTGCGCAAATGAAAAGACTTTGCATCAGATTCAACGGTCTTAGTACTGATTGTAAATCATTTTCAATCACGTTATTTTGTAATATTTCGTTCGAAGAGACTATTGGTATGTTTCCAATTATAACAGCGTTTCTGTTTGATTTGAAACAGTTTTTGAAATACGAAAACATGTCTGCTACCACACAGTTGACTATTAAGGCTGTTAGAAGTTGATTGATCTAGAAAACTAAAGTCTGTCGATAAGCAAGTAATTTACTAATACTTCAGTAAATAATGCTTAATGTGTTGGTACAACATTGAAACGACGCGTAAAGTATTAGATAATGACTTGCCTATCGATTGACAAGTAATTATCTAATATATTACTAATAATAAAGCTGAAGAATTTGTTGTTTTGTTTGAACGCACTTATAGAGATAAGCGCGTTCAAACAAAAGATTTTTTCAAATCCTACCGTAGTTCCAGAGGGAACACAACATTTGTTAGCCCAATTCTTAAGGAAGGTAGGTTTTTAGATATATAACATCACACTGATTCTTAGGAGCCAAACAAAACGTAAAAAAAGTCACAAATAACGCTAAGTGAAAACGAAGTAATACCGCGGGCGGGTGAATCGACGCGACGCGGTGATATGATTTCAGACACGCCATAAAATTATCTTTTCATGGATATTAGATACATTTTTCCGTGTTATATTTCACTTTTAAGCTCTCCACCTCTAAAAACAACAGCCTTTGTACACCAGTGTCGTTGACAATGAACAAATACAATACTCTCATTGCGAATGATCGATCCGAACTTAAATTACAGACTGATCTGTTTCTAACAAAAGACTATTAAACAGTACTGACTGAAGTATATTACTTGCTTATAGATATTGTATTTAGTTTTCTAGATCATAACAATTCGAACAGCCTAAATAGTCAACTGCCTGGTATTAGGCATGTTTTCTGATTTCAAGAACTTTTCTATGTCAAACAGAAACGCTGCTATAATCGAGAATGTATCAACAGTGTCATCTAACGATATACGATACAACAACGTGTTTGAAGAAGATCTAGTGGATCCAGTGTCTTACTGCCACAATGGTTCCGTTTTTGCCATTTGGCTACGAAACCCTAAAAAGATACCGATCCCACCATGTGACACTTAATACGCTATTTAGTATTAGCAAATTACTTGCTTATCGATTAACTTTCGTTTTCATCAGTAATCAACTTTAGAATGTCCATATAGTCAACCATCTTGCAACAGTCATGTTTTCATATTTCAAAAGCTGTTCCATATTGAACAGAAACGTTATTACAATCGAAAATGCACCAACAGTCTCATCTAACGAAATATTACACAACAATGTGATTGATGAAGATTTACAATCAGTACTAAGACCGTTGAATCTGATGCAAAGGTTTTTCTTCTGCGCGAAATATTCTATTCGTGACAACATTATCACTGCTAACACTAACTTTTATAATTTTGCACGAGTATTTTGCATGCTAGTCTATCGATCTGCCTTTTTATATGTTTTGATCATTTATACTAAAAAAATATTAGATTACAGTTTTTTCGATTCTTTGAGCGCTTCCCTTGACTTCTTCGTATTCTTCATCGGGGATTTGATAAACAGCGTCTCAAATATCATACACAACTACTACAATATCTTATTGGTCTTAAAAATACAACACGTGCTCAGACCCCTACAAATAAATGGTAAACAATTCAGTAGTTTTGTCGTTTGCAACTGGACTTGGGTTATCGTCCTAAATATTGTTACTATTGGTTTCAATCTTTGTTTTTATTTTGTTTTTGAATTGGATATTTTCGATGTTATAACTATTCACGGTTGTATGGCTTTCGATATTAATGTTGTATATGCTTTGTCACTATTGAAAGTAATAGAAAAAATGCTTCGTGTGTGGACTGAAAAGGTTTTTAACTCGAGAAATGCTGAAAGAGAAGAGTACTGGGATATAATGATCGATGCATACCGGAACTTACAAGAGACTTATATGATTATAGAGAAAACGTTTCGACACATGGTAAATTTATTATTTACTAGCTGTAGGTTGGTGGTTCTCATACATTAAAAGTGCATCAGAGAATCGTTTTGCCTGATTCTAACTTGTTGTATTTGGATATAATGATAACGATATATATATCGATTTATTTATAAGAGTGTCCGTGGAGTTTCTTGCCCGTTCTTCTCCATACGAACCTACTACGCTTTGGAATGGACAACTAGCTTCATCTTTCTGACTGACCGACTCCTTGACAATTCAAAAGTGCCTGTAATTGGTTTATTTGAAATAAATGCTTTGAGTTTGAGTTTGATTTTTTAACATTATTTTATAAATTTCAGATTGTATTTTATACGATAATGACAGCTTACCTTAGTTTGCGGAACCTAGCAACGGTATTAACTTCAAGCTATTTTATAGAGAGCGAACAAATTGAAGTAAGTATTTAGTTTGTACATGTTTTTAAAATAATACATTCACTACTACTGTTCCTCGTTATCATTATTTAACTGAGGCCGTTTGTTCACCGCACCTGGAACGGGTACAGCAACGAGAAACGTTCTATTGTATACATTTTTGAAATGTGCTAATTAAGCCGTTTCATTTGATACATAATACGCATTATTTTTTATTTTTTTATTTCCTTACTTTATGGCCTCTAGAGGGCGCCATATTTTTATATAGTGTTGCGTTGTAACATAACACACACATAACTAGTGGACAATTAAGATGCTTCCAAGGATACCTCATTGATAAGTAGTTTAGAAGTTATGAGGGAACAGATAAACAAAACATACATACCCACATATATTCATACCGATCAAAATCATAACCTTCCTTTTTGCTTAACCATAGTCGGGTAAAAAATGATTTCTGTTTTAATTTCAGTATATCATGGTACTCATCGTAATGCAGATTTGTAATATGAAGAACATCATCATTCTTATATTCTTGAGTGTAGAGTGTGAGAGATTCTATGCAGCAATGAGAGATGTTCAGAGCACCTGCGTAATGCTAGTGAAGTCAAGAAATTATTCTGGTTAGTCACGTTGCAATTATACAGCAGACTGGTCAAACGAAGAAAACTCTCATTCATATAACAAACAATAATTTTAAAACTATATTGTAGAACTACACTTCACTTTCCCTTTTCCCTCAGATAATTGCTAGCTTTGAATTAACTACAAAGACGGTCCCTGAGGTAGCTACGCGCTGCGGGGTGTTGACGCCCATCAGCGGATGACTTAGCTCTCGCGACACGTCGCCACAACCTTCACGCACCGTGCAGCTACTTCAGGCACCATCTCAAATAAGCGCCAGGCCTGTAGTTCATTCAAAGCTTACAATTATCGTAGGTAAAAGCAAAGAACCAAAGAACGAGTGTGATGGCTTGTTTCGGAATACACAATTGCGTCGCACAACGATTAATATGACGAGAATCTTGTTATACATCTTAACTTGACTCGTTAAGTTGTCTACATATGAGTGTGTAATTATTTAATAAATACACACTTTTTTATATTTAAATGAACCAACAGATCATAAGCGCATCATTTTACGCATACATTGCCTGCTTATAGACAAGCTACATTACTCTTTACAGACCCAGAAATAAGGATTTGCAAGAACATTCAACGTTTACAAAAGGCATCATTTAAGAAGATGAAAGCGTGCGGCTTGTTCATCATAGACGCCGAGCTACCTCTGCAGTTGTCAAGCTTTATTACTACTTATTCTATTGTTATATTACAATTTGTGTTTCTGTAATATTGAGTGTCGACTATCATAATTGTTACGGCTGCTGCCGCTGTGTAGCTTCGAATAAATGGAAGTAAGCTAGTACAATCTTATTTTCTGTCAGTTTCGTTCGCGTAATACAGCGTAATTCGTTATGAAAAAAAATATTGTATGGGGAATTAAAGTGTCTTCTATTCTTTAAGTTTTTCTTTCGACTTCATCATCTTGTTGATCGGAGATTTCATGTATTACATCTCAGTCATCATGCATAGCTACTACAATAACTTCTTGGTCTTGGATATTCAACAATTACTCAGAGTCCTAAAATGGGTTGGTTGATGTGATTGATTGCGTTAAAAATCAAGAATGTTTAGTTACCTACGCATAATTAAGTTTTTTTTTTAATAAACAACACTCACATAGCTACACATTTTCAATATGAGGTGATCTCTTATTCTAAGGAAAGCCTAATATAATATGAGGTCAGCTTCTTCTTTCAAGTCGATGGCAAAGATAAAAATATTATATGATTTTTGATAAGTTGGGCCCAGTAGATAACCACGCCAATCACGGTTTCAGAGGCGTTTTTTAGGTCCTCAGAAGTGCAGGTGTACAATTTAGACACTCTAACATTATGGGAAATAGTTTGGTCAGGAGCATCGTATTTCGCTAGATTGTGCTTGCAGCGGCATACTTGGGTCGATTATTTCCATATAGGTCACTGCATCATGCATGAAAGTGCACATCCAGTAGTTGGCCTGGTTGGACATGTATGTGATGAGGAGAGTAGAAACGCATGTGACTAAAAGAGTGATGAATATAAACGGAGAGGGAGCGGAAGGCCAAAGAAAAGATGGGGGGATTGTGTGAAGAATGATATGAAAGAGAAGGGAGTGAATGAGAGCGTGACGGTTGATAGGAGAAGGTGGAAAAAAGAAAACATGTTGCGCCGACCCCGAGTAACATAGGACAAGGGCATGGACATGATGAGTAGGGTTATCCGGAAAAACTCATGTCGTATGTTTCTTATGTTACGCTAAATTGTAGACTCGTCACTACAATTAACATATTAGTAAGGTTTTTCCGTTACAATTTTATTATATGGCTTAGTTTTTTGGTAAAGACTTTTGTAAGATTTACAAATTTGTAAATTATACCTTGTAAAATTTAACTGTAAAGTTTTATGGTATGGACCCTGCATGTTTCTTATAGATACTAACAGTAACATTAAATATGAATAGTCACATAAGCAAACACAAGGACGAATACATAGTACTAAACATCGTTTTCTAGAATATTCAACATCAAACTACTTAGCGAGACAAATATGTTTTTTATTTCAAGAACTATGTTAGAATCATGATAAAAGAAGTATTTTTGTTCATAAACTAAACTATTCCAAACATATCGGTTAATCTTAAGAAAATTACATAGAGCACATTTGTATTAAACATAATAATTTGGTTTTACTATAATGATCGAACATTTACTATCTACCAAGCGTTGGTATAAGCTGGAGATATTGTTGCGTCGTACAATATTTAAAAATCATCAAGTCATGGCCTCATTGTACCCAGCAGAAATATTACGCAATAATCGTCTAGGAAAAGAAGTCCAAAGAATGTTTTATCCGTTCAACTTTTTCCTGACTATATTTTTCTCTTCAAAATACCGCATACGGGATAACTATATCACTCAAAGTGAAAAGAAGTCCTTCTTACCACGATTCCTTTGTCTTTGTTTTATAGTTGCAGTCACTATTCATGGACTATATCGCCAAGATATTCATCGTTTTATCCATGACAGCAATGCTCTTGTCGTGTTATTTGTATCATTTTTCTTACCCACCTCTCGTGGTCTTGGTTTTGTAATAACCTTTGTTCTTAATATCGTTTATAGCCACAACAACGTCATGGTCATTGTGCTGATCCAGATTATACATAATAACATCGATTTTAGTAACAGTGTTCGTAGTTTTATTTTATGGAATTGGATCTTGGTATCAACTGTTTTTTGCATTTATATGTTTAATTTTATTTTTATTGGTGCAACGTCTCATTACTTTAACGTATTGAACTGTCTTGTTGATGTAATATTTATCAGTTTCGAGATTGATTACATTTATGCTGTTCGAGTTCTAATATTGTTGATAAAGTATCTCGATGCATGGATTAAAAATGTCCACATGATGAATGGTACACAGGGAAATGATGAAATATATTGTATGAAGTTGTTTGAAACGTATCAAAATATATTAAAAACTTATGATGAGTACAAAACGGTATCCCAAGTATTGGTATGTTGATCAAAAAAGTGTATCATTATCGCATTATAAGTGGTTCAATATTTCTAAACACGTTTTAATAAAGAGCTCTCATATAAAATCTATATTTCAGAATACTAACTCGTGTCCATTTTTTTTCAGGTCTTACATCGCACTTTCAATGCATTCTGCCGCAATTTATGTTTTTTTGAGCTTATGCTACAAGCGGTCAAAATGCAAGTTCGATCACACGGTGAAGTAAGAATTACTATACGTTTATTACAGGACCGATAGCGGATACAGCAAACTAGTTCTTGAGAGGAGAGGGCAGATTGATAAGCGTAGCATGCTCCCTAGCTGGGAGAGGCCTATGTTTAGTGGACCGCTATAATAGCCTGGTTTGGCCAATGTTTGTTTCCTTAACGTATTGATAGCAATCTAAATTGAGTTTTCCCAGAGTTTTGTTTACCAATAAATAATTAAGTACCTTTTTTAAGGTTCCCGCCTCGAGTTTAGCAATGAGCATTATGTCAATGTCAGGGGTAATTAAGGACCTTCTACAAGTAACATTACATTGTGTTTATTGCGAGAAATTCTATATTTCTGTCGAAAAAGCTGGGATTGCTTGTATACAGCGTATGAAGAATACGAACTATACAAGTAAGCGTTTAAGTATATACAACTGCTCTCCACTTCAATATTATGTAAAACATTTTCGCATATTATATGCGGTTTTTTAGTCTAAAATTAGAATACTATATCTATTCATGATAGAAGAAACTCATAACAGTGTCTTATACAAAAAAAAAACTGTTTACTAACTTCGACATCGCCAAACGCTTGGTCGACTCTTCACGTGACCAGAGGGCTGGCCTATTTTTTGGGCAAAGAATCAGCATTGCCATACAACGTGGCAATGCTGCCAGCCTTTTGGGCACTTTTCCTGTTGACAGCGATGCGGACGAATTTTTTGATGCCCTTTGATAATTTTCCCTTGTACATAATTATTATTATAGATATTATAAGTCTTTGTTAGTTCTTAAAATTCTCATAATATAATTAAATTTCTAATGTTTACTAACTTTTACACACAGAATATGGAATAAAACGAAGTTTGATAATGAACTTCTCGGTGACATTTCAAATCCTTTGATACAAGAACTTTCCTTACAGAATATGAAGAAAGACTTTGCAAGAACGTTTTAAGAGAAAATCGAAGATTTACAAAGATGACCGCGTGTGGCCTGTTCTATGTAGACGCTGCGTTACCAATGTCTTTGATGGGACTTCTTACTAGTTACGCCGTTATACTATTACAGTTTGCTTTTCTATAAAATATGTATTTAGCATATACTGGCTGACTTGTTAATTCACAGCTGATTCAGCAGTCCTTGATTTTATGTGTCAAGCATCATTACAATTAATTAGATAATGTTAGAAAAAAGCATAGGTCGATGATGATGTCAATTGCGACTGTTTCATAGACCGGCCGAGCTACCTCTTCGGTTTTTAAGCCATATTGGTTCTCAAATTATTGTTTTTTTTACAGTTTCCGTATCTATAATAGAAGTAGTTGTGTACTTTGTGCTATCTTTATTCGACTCCCAAAAAGGAGGAGGTTTCGTATTCATTATCATTATCCCTGAAATTGAGGAGATGAAAAACGGAGTATACATTTTTACAATTTAGGAGGTTCCTGCGATCGAGATGGTAAAATAAAACATAATGTAACGTACTGAATCGACCCTTAAGCTAACGGGTAAAGTTTACAAACAATATGTTTTAAAACTTGTCGTTTTTTATAGATAGGAATGCTTGGCAATACAAAAGAAAGATGAAAAGATTAAATGTTGACATTCAAAAGTGCCTTTTATGTGCCTTATTGAAATGAATTACTTGACTCTGACTTTTTGCATGTAGGGAAGATCATTATACTGAGGTTTACGTGTATAGTGACAAAAATGGATAAAGCAAAAAATTTATATATTAAAGGGAGTTTGATAATCACGCCAGTGACAGAAAAGTTGAAACGTCATTTCAACTTTTCTGTCACGTTTCATCAATTTTTTCGGGACACATCCGACACGAAAAAATGAAACGAATGTGACTAAATCTCAAACTAATAAATTAAAAATATTTGTATATTTATTTATATACAAATATTTTTCATTAAATATATCTACAATATATATTTGTAATCTCATTCTCGAAAACGGCTGTAACGATTTCGATGAAAGTTGAAATATAGGGGTTTACGGAGGCGAAGAATCGATGTAGCGAGGTCTCATATCTGGGAAAATTCCAGGTACTAATACTAATGATGAAGAGACTAAGTCGAACATAACGGGATTATAATATTTGTGAATAATTCGACTATTGATTGACATAAAGGACATTGCGGCTTTGAATTTGAATGACAACAAACAGCATATACAGATAATTACTAAAGTATTACTAAATTATAGGCCAGTCGATGTTTATCGTTTCTACTTTAATAAAAAAGGAACTGCCTAGTGTGACAAACATGTTGTCGTATTACAAAAAATATTTAAAATCAAACAGAAACGCCTTTATTATCGAGAATGTACCAACAGACTCATCTAATAAAATATTACTTAATAACGTGATCGAAGAAGATTTACAAGCAATACTAAGACCGTTGAATCTGATGCAGAGACTTTTCTTGTCCGCGAAGTACTCTGTTCGTGACAAAATTATCACTCCTAATACTTATTTGTACTATTCTATGAGAATTTTGTGCATGCTCATATTGCAATGTGGCTGTTTGCACAACTTGAACACATTGCTCGTGGAATGCAAAAACTGGGATTACAATTTATTTTATTGTTCAAGCAATGTATTCGACTACTTAATCTTTTTGATAGGGGATGTAATTAACACCGTCGCAAACATTAAACACAGGAATTTGAATGTCTTGCTAGTCATGAAAATCCAACACGTGCTCGAGGTCCTTAAAATTAACAGTAGCGAACTCCGAGGTCTCATTTCGTGCAACTGGATTTCAGTTCTCGTCTTAAGCATTTTTTGTATTCTTTTTGTCGTTATGTATCGCTTTATATTCCCAGGCATAACAACAATTCAGCTTTTTACGGTATTTTTTTGTATCTCTTTCAATATGAACGTTGTTTATGCTTTGTCAGTGTTGAAATTAATAGAGAAAATGATTCGTGTGTGGATCGAAAAAGTAAGAAACACCGATGATTCAGAAACAGCGGAATACTGGAATACAATGTTTGATTTATACTTGAATATACAGGAGACTTTCATGATTGTGGAGACTACTTTCGGACAAATGGTGAGTTTATTTAAAGTAGGTAAGTACTAAGATTTGAATTAAGTTCAACTTAAATAAATCTTCGTCTTTTTTCTCTGTAATATTTTAAGAACTGCAAATTGTATTAACAATTTCCAAGAAAATTTAACCGTTAAAGACTGTGGCGTAACCATTTCTTTGTTACAGATTATATATTATACAGTATTCACAGTTTACATCAGTTTAAGAAATTTGACTTTGATCTTAGCTTTAAAAAACTTTATAGCAATACATGTCGGTGTAATTAACGTGAGTACGCATTATCAGTTAAAGGTTTATAAATAAAAATCTTCAGTTAAAAGATAAAGTAGATGGTTCATTATCTTAATATTCTGTTAATATTTCAGTTTTGCGTTCTAATATTTGTATCTCAAACCTGGAACATGAAGAATATTATCATATTTATATGCTTGAGTGTGCAATGTGAGAGATTCTATGCAGCAATGAGAGATGTTCAGAGTACCTGTGTAATGCTCATGAAGTCAAGTAGATGTTCTGGTAAGTGTTATTTTAATGGTATATGTGTAACAGAGATCGCTTTTAATGAGATGCTCGTCTTCGCTAAGCTAAAGCTGCAGAGTAGCCCGCGAAATTCCAATTTTCTTACGTTTTTTGCAATTTGCAGGTCCGTATCAGGTTGTACGTTGATTAAAATATGATTCGCGTCCGTAACCAATATGAATTTACAGAATTATAAACATTAGAATCAGCAATAGAACTCTCCCAGTTCATATAAGTGTATTGAATGACTATTTTATGAAATTTAACAGTTATAATAACTTAAGGAGTTGTATTGCTGATTCTAATGAGTATAATTCTATAAAGCCATATTTGTTACGGCTGCGATCAATCAACAAAAAACCGACAGTGAACTGCAAATTGCAAAAAACGTAAGAAAACTTGAATTTCACGGGCTACCTTAGCGCTTCCCCTTTAAGGGAATGCAGACAAAACCTTGGTATTGGTATAATTACAATTAACGTTATTATTTCTTTGTTTAGATCATAGAAGGTTTTGCAAGAACATCCAACGCGTACAGAAGGCATCATTCAAGAAGATGAGCTCGTACGGCTTGTTCATCATAGACGCCGAGCTACCTCTACAGCTGTCAAGCTTTATTACTTCATACACTATTGTTTTTCTTCAGTTTGCGTATTTGTAGTTAATATCCAGTTTGCTCGATTTGAATTTTGTATATTTTTTTTGTGACAAACACGACAACAAATTAAAAAGTAGCGCTTCACACCTCAAATAAACCTGTGTATTATTTTGTATTTTGTATACATGTTAAGAAAAAAATCGAGGAGCAAAATCAAGAAGCAGAGGAGTTCGTGGTTAATAGCAGCCGCACGGGTCTATCCATCAGATTAAGCTACGCTTGTCGGGGTTGGTCTGTGATAAGTGACCATCTTTACATACCGAGACTCTTCCATGCCTCATAAAGCATATTAAGCCGTTGATCCCGGCTGTCATTCGTGGATTTGACAGTCGTTATTGGTCGTTAGAAGCCCGAAAGTCTGACAACCAGTCTTACCAAGGGGTATCGTATTGCCCAGTTACGGGTTGTGGAGGTCAGAAAAGCAGTTGCTCCATGTGAAAAAATGGTATTCAGCTACATCCGGTAAGACTGGAAGCCGACCCTAACATAGTTTGAAAAAAGGCTAGGCAGATTGATTGACATGTTAAGAAGAAAAAAAGAACTAATATAAAAAGACACCAAACACCACACTAAAATATTAATAAAAACCATTTGCTTAATAAGTACAATAAATAACATATAATTACTTACAGTTCGATTTTCATTTCTTTCAATTAGTCCTATTACAGCATTGTAATAAACACGTTTCCGTATTTATAAAAATACTCCAATTGCAACAGAAACGCTGATATAATGGATAATGTACCAACAGTCTCGTCTACGTACTAAAGTACAGTGCAGTGATTGGAATGGTCCACTTAAATCTATGTGGTTCTTTCCTCAAAAGACCATTTCGGACACTACGTGTAACTAAATGTTTATAGATGTAAATAAACCGTTTTAAAACACAATTCTTGGTATAAAAACCGTTTTAAACCGTTTTAAATTAGTTTAAAGCGGTTTTAAAACCACTGATTTTGGGTTAGAATAGTTTATTTGCAACTTTGTACATGTTCATGTCTGAACCAAGATTATGTCTGGACTTTAAAATGACTTTCCCGGAGTATGTTTCGCCATTTCTTCTCAAGGTTAGGAAATGTCGACTGCATCTAGCTTATTTTTTTTAAATGACTTGTAACTCTGTTTCAAATATCCTATTTATAGAATTAACAATTTCAATTCCATCTAATTTCAAAACGGTGAAGGAAAACATGGTGTGGAAACCGGAAAAATTCGAAGACATGTGACATTATCAACCCGCACTGGGCCCGCGTGGTAGATTACGGAGCATTAGACTGGTTATGTTTTGCTTATGCCATACAGTGTGATTCTTTATAATGTGCTCAAGCATATATCGAAATGAGGTAATCTATGCTTAATTTTACAGCAAAAATATTTAAAAAAATCTAAATACTTTTTAATATATTTAAATTGTTCGCTACTGTGAACAAAACGGTTTAACTTTTAAACTAAATGATATATATCACGATGAAACAAACTCAACAATGATTGGAAGTAATTAGGCGTCCTCATAAAACGAAAATTGCGGAAAAAAGCTGCCCTTTTTATAGCGAATTTTTTTTTAAGTTTTTTACGTTTCACCGTTTTATTTGCAGCACTGGTCACAGGTCACAGTAGCGAACAAAATTTTTAAAAATTCCATAATTTTTTTTTTTTAATATTTCTGCGCGTGGCCTGTTCTATATAGATGCTACGCTACCGATTTCTTTGATGGGAATTATCACATTGTTGCCCTGCTGCAAATGAATTATCTGTGAAATACAATGTGTATTTAGTGTTGGCTGTGGGAGGGGTTAATGTCTATAGTAATACAGCTAAAGAAACATTGTCTACAATTTAATCATCTTTCTACTTTTCCGTCGTTTCTTAAGGTCATAACATATAAACTAAGAAATGGGTCTTTAAATATTTTTTTTAAACCTTATGGTGAAGACTTCCAAGTACAAGCTTTCACGAATGAACTTAAAATCGTCTAGAAAGTTTGAAAAGTCTTTAATGTACTAGCCATTAGTGTAAATTATTTTTTAGTATCAAGAACTGTTTATTTATTTATTAAAACTTTATGCACAAGTAAAAAAATACCGTAAAAAGGCGGACTTAATGCCTGAGGCATTTTCTACCAGTCAACCTTAGGGTGATGCAGAGAAAAACATGGCAGGTGCAACATACGGGATAGCTAACTCGAAAAAGGATAAATAATAATACATATACTTAAATACATACAACTGTTATGTCACTAATGTATTAAAACTATTAGAACCTTCGGCTATGGCTAGATACGATCAGCCCATAAATAATGTTTTGTTTTTCGTCGTCACTTTGTCTCATTATTATAATATTATAGACTCATCCAACAATGTACAGGTTCATATCGAAAGTTAAAAAAATATTCACAAAACAAAAAATATATCCAGAAATCTCATGCAAAATGTTACTCCACAATCGATTGGAAAAAGATATTGAACGTATAGTGTATTCTTTTAACTTTGTTCTTAGTCTGCTTTTGAATTCAAAATGTAATGTACGAAATAGTTTTATTTATCCAAATGGAAAATTTAGTCGTGCACTTTCGTGTTGCTGTATGTTGTTCATGAATGCATCTTTGATCTATCGAATAGTCATCGTAGATGTCACGGATATAAATAAAAATATGTCAAGTGTGGAAAAAGACTTCTTGTCACTGTTTTCTGTTCTCTATTTTATAACTGTTTTAGTCGGGTTTTCGATTATGTTCATTTTGGATTGTTATGTTCATTTTGAAAGACAAAAACATCTTACTTATTTTAAAGATCCAGACTTTACATATGAGTATCGATTTTAGTAAAAGCGTCCTGAGTTTTATCGCCTGGAATTGGATCTCAATACTTACTATTGTCTGTACTAATATTTGTATACAAACTATTTATTATTTAACATGTTACTACCCTAGTGTCATCGAGTTGATTTTTGACAATATTTGTGGCATACTTTCCATCGCTTTGGAAATCAATGTAGTTATAGCCACCCGAATTGTTATATTGTTAAGAAAATACCTTAATGAGTGGATTAAACACGTCCTAATGATGAATGATGAACTTGAAAATGATGAAAATTGTCTGAAGTTACTAAGGATATATCAGCGTATCTTAAAAGCTTACAATTTGTTTAAAAGAATTTTCCAGGTACTGGTAAGTTCGTGAATATTATGCTCAATAACAAGCTGAAAATAATAATCTCACTAAACCTAGTGTTTTCTAAAACTGCAGTGAACGCCACATAGCGTCCCCAATTGACCGTCGAATGACGTCACTGAAACGTTATATAAAGCATGGTGGTGTGTTTCCCTAGAGAGCGTTTGTTGACACCGTAAAGTCAAACCCCGAAGCCATCATTTTCATGACAGCCATCACTAGGGCCGTCATGTAGTGGCCAGCGCTGTCTTAGGAAACCAAGGCTCAAGTACGCCTGAAGTTTCTTTATTATTTAGAAAAAATAGCCTTGTCCAGCATATAATGGGCTAAAAAGATGAAGCTATTATTTATCTTTAGAAATAATTTAGAGACTCAATAATAGGCTATTTTAATTTTCATCTTTTCTATTAAATAAATTAACTAAATTACCAAATCAATCACTAAACTTTTGTTTGTCTTAGGTGTTATATCATACGTTTGCCACATTCTACCGTAACCTTACGTATTTTCACTTAATATTCACTACGGTAAAAACGTCTGCAGTTTTGAAAAACAAAGTGAGTACTTATAAATTTTTTTAACCCTCAGAAAGGAACTTTATTTTTCACACCACCCATTAATCAATATAATTTTTTTATTATGAACTCAACAGTTGACACCAAAAAGTCATAATCTTTATTCTTCTGTTTTTATCGCAATATATTTGGGAGTCAGCAGTGCAATTTTGTTCTTGCATTACCTACATACCCCTACATCTCTATTAACCGTCATCTCCGAGTTAACATCCTCGTGAGCTATATCTTCATTCACACAATCCCTTAATCTTTTCAATCCATTATTTACCTTTACAAACATTCATACTAACTTTTTTTGTCACATGCTCCTTACCCTCTACAAATGTCAATTCAGTAAAGTACGAAATCACTTAATAGTTATTTGGTTTTTATTTTACACCAGTTAATGCGTTGTCATCCTGAGGATGCCTCGTTGAGAATTGAAACGCGTGTCGATTTCTTACAGGGTTTTTAATGACTCTTGGAGAATAGTTAAGCGGAATAGGCTACTAAATATATCTACGTCCATTTCTTCAACTTTTTTGTTTTACATCTATATCTATATCATGTCTGCAGAGTTTCGCTAGCTAATATAATTTGTTCATTTGAGCCTGTATATTAGTCTCGCAAAAACCCGAAAATGGCTCGATAGATCGTGATGAAACTTTGGTAAGTTGTATGCGCACCGGAAAAGGCTCCTAACAAAAGAAAAAAAGGGTATTGCAACGCATTAATTAGTCTAAAATAAAAACCAAATAACTATTATGTGATATCGTACTTTAAATGACTGAATTGACATTTGTGGAGGTCATCTAAGGAGCATGTGACAAAAAAGTTAGTTTGAATGTTTGTAAAGGTAAATAATGGATTGAAAAGATTTAGGAATTGTATGAATGAAGATATAGCTCACGAGAATGTTAACTCGGAGATGACGGTTATTAGAGATGTAGGGATGTAATGCAAAAACTAACTTACTTTAACCCTGTATATAGATTTTTCGTTAGTGTAAGTGACTGTTGTTGCTGTGCGTTGTGGTAACCAATTAATTGGTTACCTTTAAATAAATTATAACTTTTCAATTTACAGACGCTGCCTCACATTTTTGCGATATTTTTATGGCAAATAAAGAACACAGTGTTAGTATTTATGCATAGTATTCATTGTGAGAAGTTCTATGCAACTGTTGAGGAAGCTGAGACGGCGTGTATACAGGGTATGATGAAAAGACACTGCCCTGGTAAGTATATAATGTTCAAAGTTATTATACTCAAAAGACTTTTCTCAAACACACTTTGTATGTACCCTCACACAATATTATATCTTAATGCTGTTGTCTTTTTTCTATTAAAAATGATTTCAGTAAAGATAATTTTGTCTATACTTTCATAGAAAAATAAAAATGAATTACAGACACTTAAAATAATAATAATAATTATACAAGTATGTAAGTTTTTCAAGACATCGCCAAACGGTTGGTCGACTCTTCACGTGATCACAGGGCTCGCCTATTTTTTGGCCAGATTATCAGCATTGCCATACAACGTGGCAATTGTGCCAGCCTTTCGGGCATTTTTCTGCTAACAGCGATGCGGACGAATTTTTTGATACCCTATGATTATTTTTAATACACTTGTACATGATCTTAATTTTATTAATTTCTTTACAGAAAGTCAAAAACAACTTTGCAAGTACGTTTCGCTCACAAATCAAACGTTTAGTAAGATGACCGCGTGTGGCCTGTTCGATATAGACGCTACACTACCAATATTTTTCACACAAGTGTGCACTCATTATGTTATTGTTCTGCTACAATGCAATTTTCTGTAAATTAAATATTTTTCGTATAAACTTGGCCTTTATTTATTTGGTCCATAAAAATTATGCAAATAAAGAAACTGTTAGTACGGTTGTTAGTAATAACGACTTTTGTTGGTAGGTGTTTATTTTCCTCAGTGGTCGTATATCTGTCCTTGTAAAGATAAGCAGTTTTAAGTACTTTTAGCTGGTAATTTAAATAAAATGCTTATCTTTTGACGCAACGATACAATCAAAGTTCTTACAAAAATTTGAATAATTCCGCCAAAAAATATAGAGCACATCATTTTAGACTAGATGAATCATATGTATAAGTCGGCCATAAAATGAGGTCCAAAGAAAATTTATAGAAGCCCCTTTCGAAGGCAGTCTAACAGCAGTCTGGCAGGCTTCCCGAAACACCCCATGTAATTTTGCGATTATTTCTGTAGTTTAGGAGCTAGACGGCTATATGGGGGATATGAATAAAGAGTATCTATTTTCTATCCTGCTATTATCCTAGTTTTTTCGACTTTATCAATATAACTGGCATAATGTTCATCCCATTAGATATCAATTTTGTTAAAGCCACGCGAGATATAATTATGTTATGGAAATATCTAGATGAGTGGATTAAATAATAATATCCATAAATGATAAATGATGAAGGCCAATTGCCAAGGTCCTGGTATCCCTTTCGGACTTTCCCGCAACCCTGGCAGGCATCGGCCCTAGCGGACCCCGCCAATTGTAATTACATCTCCTCGAGGCGCGCGCGGAACACAACGCGCCATCGACCCGGACCTGGTCCTTATCGAACGGCGCCCATTGTTTGCCGCCCGCAAGCCCGCGCCTATTGTGGCCGGGAATGCGCCTGGGATTCCTTACGGGAGGCCTATGATTGGCAATGGACGTCTTTCGGCTGAAATGATGTTGATGATGATTCATAAGCTATTTTATTTAGAAAAAGTGGCTACACTATCTTGTAAGTACTTTTAAAATTGCTCTAACGATAATAATCTATCACCATCAGACATATTGGTTAGCATAACACCCAGTGTTGACATAATTGCTTTTTAATTTCTCACAAGTCTGAAGAAGGACGTCTAGAAAATTCTATTAGAATTTTATGTTGATAATCAATATGAAATATACGAGTAAAGTATTGTTAGATGACGATTTTCTGAGTGTCTTCTACCCTTTTTACTACATTAATTCTATCCTGTGTGTGCGGAAATATAATATCAACAAAAATTGGGTGGAAATTGTTACAAGAAAAAACGTTATGTGTGTTATATTCATAAACTGTCTGATGCTTTGTTTTTTCTACGTAGTTATGAAATTCTCCCGTTTTGGTGTGGTACTCAAATTAGCCTATTATTTTATTTACTTCGAATATGCATTAAATTTTGGAGCTGTGTGTGTCCTGAATTTATACTTCAGTCGTAAAAGTGTGCGTTTACTATCAGTTCTTTATGAGATCAACAAAAGCCTCTATAGCAACAAAGATATGAGGAAACTGAAGATTTTCACATGCATGTCAATTATCTTAATCCTATCCAACTGTATTTCCCTAGTACTTTTCAAAGTCGCTTACGACAAACACTGGTCTTTCATGAAAGGTATTTTTATATCAACATCTGCACTATTAGACATGGAAATAGTACAAATCATGATTACTGTTAATATGTTGTGTTACCAAACTAGAAACTGGAACAAAATTATAGGAAATACACATTTTGGCAAAGTCAATGATGACGAAATAACAGTGGACAGTGAAACGGCATTGGAAGAAATGGATAATGCATTAAAATCTGTTATTGAAGCTTGGGATCTAATAAGAAATTCTTCTGGATGTATAGTAAATAATACATTTATATTTCAATGTCTGTTTTATAAATTTGATGTTTCTCCTGACTACCTACAGCCATTTTATTATGAGAAGACAAATTATTGATTGATGTAATTAATTATGTTCTGTTCTAGATGGTTTTTCACTATGTTACAACATTTATACACTCTATGTTTTACACTGAAGTTTTAATAACATGGTCAAAAACGGATTTAGTAAGTATTGGACTTTTATTAAAAACATATTTTTTAATTTCATTATTATTGGCATCAATTGTTTCTTACATTTCTGTCAGCCATTAACTTGCTAGATAACTCTTTTCTACCCATATTATTTTTAAATTATCCATAGTTTCACCGGTTTTCCCCTACTATAGCTTTAAAGCCATCCAATCCACATTCTAACCCAAAACTGTCCTCATGAAGTATCGCTATATAGTTATGATCTCTATAATTTAATTTATATAAGTTTCCATTAAAATAGATAGACAAATTTTAACACAGCGTTCAGTATGTCTAACCAAAAATATCTAAGCAGAATGGCCAATACTCAAAATGGCCACTGAGTCGCAAATGGACCAATTCTCAAAATGGCCAACACATCCATTATAGGCAGGTACTTGCACTCGCGCTTGTTATTTGTTACTATTTAATATCTGTTATTTCTATCTGTTACGATAAATACGCCTCACTTCTAGTGACCAACATTTTTAGTGTATTTTCGTTAGCAGATTTTTTTTCTTGTAAGAATGTAATGCGTTTTTCTTATTATTTTTTTACCATTGTCCTTATTTTGGTCGACTGAAAGATTTCTAAAAGTTTGTCCATCTATTTTAATAGGACATTATATATTTCTAGGGAGAAGAACACATGATTCTAAGCCATGGCGTCGGAATGGTGCTGTTGTTATCCAAGGAATTCTTTGTGGAAACGCAATTGTGCATTACTTGTGAAAGATTTTATAGTGAAATCACAAGAGCTCATATGAACGTGATTTTGAAATTATCCCAAGACTGTAAGTAGCTACTTATTCTAGAAGATACACATTCTACTATCATATTAAACACTAGGGACCACAATGCGCCGTCGATCCGGGGCTTGTCCTTATCGGACGGCGAGCTACCCATTGCTCACCGTCCGCGAACCCCCGCACCTACAGTGGCCGGGATTCGGCCTGGGATTCCCGACGCCCAGGGCGTCTCCTGCGGCGACTGGGGACGCGAAATTTGCCGCTCCCTGACGCGTTCCGGCTCCTCTTTTTTGAAACAGGCTGGACCTGAAAAGAATAGAATGCAAAATTGCATTGCAAAAAATGTAACATGAGGTTACGCTGCCTTTGGTCGTGGTAGTAGTTGTGATGTGCAAACCATTCCATTCACCCATTTTCTTGATTACAGTGCCATCAAAAAAGGTGTGGAAAAACATGCATCGTTTAATACAAGGAGATTTTGAGAAGCTCAGTGCGTGTGGAGTATTTGTCGTAGACGCGGCAACACTGCTACACTTCTGCAACCTTGTCACCACTTACATTATAGTACTGCTGCAGTTTGCGTTTCTGTAATATTTAAAGACTTTGAAGCCGATGTTAGTTTTGAAGCATTTTGTTGAGTAATTGAATATAATCTTTGAATTATGCTGTTTTTGTTTTAATCAATTAATCAACTCAGCTTCGCTGTCCACTGCTGGACATAGGCCTCTCCCAGGCTGCGCCACAACACCCTGTCCTCCGCCTTCCGATAGTCTGTCCCAGCCATCTTTTTAAGGTCGTCGGTCCATCTAACGGTGGTGTAATTGATTGTGTCTGAGTAACTAAAGTCCAGGTTTCCTCAGGACGTTTTCCTTCACCGATAAACGTAGAAAGTATAGTATAACTATTTTCATAATGACCCTCGGCAAACTTTAACTATAATCATAACAAACGTGCTACCAGGATGAAAAGTACCCGTGTTTAGAGAAGTTGGAATTGTAATTCTTATACTCTTGGGTGCCTAAAGAGTATCTTCAGGCATTTACAATATCTTTATAACCCCGCATTATAAATATAATGTTAAAAGTAAATTTCATCCAAATCCGTTAAGCCGTTTCGTTTGTCATGTCTATAGTTTAAGTTTGACGAGAGACATTAAGAAAAAACGTGCACTGTTATGTACTGTACCTAACTGACATATGAATTGAAGTTACATTTGAACTGGCCCAGATTGAAACTCACAGCATGAGATGCGAAACCTTAACCACTGGACCATTCCGACATTTTAGAATGTGGACTTGGTAACCGAATAATAAGTTCAGTCGGTCTTTATGCTTTTAATCGATAGACAAGCCAAGGGTAGACATACATTCTATTACTTCTTAATGTCCTTCAATTATTTTAATACCAACGAGTCCTAAGTAAATAAAGTACCAATTATTGTTATATTATTATCAGTTCAAGTTTACGAAAGCAACTGAAAACAATGTTCATAGTCATGACGGACAAAAGTGATATCAGGGAAAATCGAGTAAAAATTATATCGAATAATGTTGTTGACAAATATGTACAGTCGATGCTATTGCCTTTGAATTTGATGCAAAACATTATGTTCTGCCCAAAATATCGCATCAAAAACAATTTTATAGATCCAATTGGCATCATCCATTATTTTGTGTCGTTGATCGGAACTGGCATATTCATGTAGTGGTCTACAAGCATACGTCCGGCCGCCACGGAGCGCCGCGCCTTACTGGAGTGCGCGCGCGCTGACACTCGGCGCGACCGCGTTCGTTGGTGTGGGAGCGTGCAGAGTGACGTCATGAGCCTGCTATCTGCGCCGCGTTCATTTCTCGACTGAGGCAAAATGTATGGCGAGCGCTATTTATACTCCGCGCACGATGGTCTCGATTCCAAAACATTTTGAGTTTTGTGTAGCTTGTCTGTGATTGGTGTTTTTACAATTTGTATAAAGGGTTAGGCCAACCACTAATTGTGCATTGTATTTTTTAGCATATAAGTAGCACATAAGGAAATAAAGGTATGGATTTATTACCATTCAATCGTTTTTCATTTATACCGAACAATAGTTTCCAAAGTGGTGACCCCGAACGGAAACATGCCGGATGAATCGCCGAAACTAGTACTTAGCGCAGAAGACGTCGAAGTTGTCTCCGTGAAGTCCCGGTTACCTCAGTTCTGGCGTGATAAACCGAGACTATGGTTCGCACAGTTTGAAACAGTGACCGCGAATCAAAAACTCGGCGACGAAAGTAAGTTTGGTCTCGTAGTCGCGCAGTTAGAGAAGATCGACGTGGAACAGATAAGTGACATTATTATGTCGCCGCCCAACACTGCAAGATACGAACAACTCAAGAAGCGATTACTTTCAGTCTACGAGGAGTCAGAAAATAAGCAACTACAGAAACTACTGAACGAGGTGGAACTCGGAGATCAACGTCCATCACAGCTACTGCGGCGTATGCGAGATTTGGCGCGAAGCAAATTGCCCGACGAAACACTGCGAATGCTATGGATGAGTCATCTCCCTTCATCGACGCGTGCGGTACTTTCTGTGAGCATGGAATCAAACTTGGATTCGCTAGCGGCAATGGCAGACAAATTGGACGAACAAGCGAAAGAGATCAACACAATCTGTTCCTGTAGCCACGCCAGCAACAGTCCGCAACAAGCATCGACATCAAAAATAGAAGACAAACTTATCAATATGATCGAGTCGCTCTCTCGTGAAGTTGCGGAGTTGAAGATTGATAGATCACGAAGCCACTACCGGCAACCATACCGAAGCAGGTTCGGATCCAGATCGCGTTCTAGATCCCGAAAGGATATGGTGGACATATGCTATTTTCACAAGAAGTTTGGAAAAGCAGCATACCGTTGTCGGAGCCCGTGCAACTTCGAAAACAAGAATAAGCATACACAGGAAAACTAAAGACGACTTCAGCTACGACGGAAGCCGAAGTCAACGGAATAACGAAGTACCGTCTGTTTATCAAAGAATTGTCAACCGGACTACGTTTTCTTATCGACACTGGTGCAAACGTGTCCGTACTTCCAGTTCAAAAACAAGAAAAAAAGAAACAGGCACCCACAAGTCAGCTTTACGCGGCCAACGGTTCATCGATACCCTCATATGGCGAACGATCGATGGTACTCAACATCGGACTCCGTCGACCCTATAGATGGAATTTCGTGGTTGCTGAAGTCAGTAGACCAATATTAGGAGCTGATTTTTTTCACCAACATCAACTCACAGTAGACATCCACGGCCGCAGACTTATCGATAAGCAAACAAGTCTATCCGTCGCCGGTTATGTCACACCTACAGTCGACAATAGCATCAACACCGTGAACGATCAGCAGCCGTACCATGACTTACTCGCTGCGTACCCAGACATCACTCGACCAAATTTGAAGCTATGTCACAGCCAAGTGGAACATCACATCGAAACAAAAGGTCCACCGTTGTACGCCAAAGCAAGGCCACTCCCACCTCATAAGTACAAGGCAGCAAAGGAAGAGTTCCAGTCAATGATCGAGCAAGGCATCTGCAGACCATCAAACAGTCCTTGGGCCAGTCCACTACACCTGGTACTAAAGAAAGATGGCAAATACAGAGCATGTGGCGACTATAGGAGACTGAATGCAGTCACAGTTCCCGATCGGTACCCTATACCAAGACTGCATGACTTCACCTACTCCTTGTTGGGGAAGAAATTCTTCTCCATCATTGATTTGAGGAAAACATACTATCAAGTTCGAAATCGTGAAGAAGACATCATGAAAACAGCTGTCATTACACCATTCGGCCTGTATGAATTTACAAGAATGTGCTTCGGCCTGCGCAATGCTGGTCAAACTTTCCAGCGACACATCGACAATGTTTTACGAGGCCTGCCAGTTTTCTCATTTGTCGACGATATTTTGGTAGCATCAGAAACCCAGGAAGAGCACAGAAGAGACCTAGAAGACGTATTCAAGAGGTTGAACGACAACGGACTGCAGTTGAACGTCTCAAAATGCATTTTCGGCCGACCAACACTGGATTTCTTAGGCTATACGATATCCACCGAAGGAATCAAGCCAACAAACGAGAAGATCAAAGCCATCACGGAATACCGACTGCCTCAGAACATACAAGAACTTCGTCGTTTCCTAGGAATGATAAACTTCTATAGAGAAAACATTCCTAACGCCGCCAAACATCAAAAGGAGTTAAACGCCTACCTACACGACTCAAAGAAAAACGACAAAACGATAATTCAATGGAGCGAAGCAGCAATAAAAGCATTCAACATGTGCAAAGAAGATATATCCAACGCCACACTATTATCTTACCCATCATCGAACCTACCTTTCGCTGTAATGACCGACGCCTCTGATACCTGTGCAGGAGCCGTTTTACAACAGAAGATCAAAGGAAGATGGAAACCACTCGGTTTTTTCTCCAAAAAGCTCAATGACGCGCAGAAGAAATACTCCACCTACGACCGAGAATTGCTAGCTATGTACATGGCCGTTCGTCACTTTCGCGGCATGATCGAAGGCAGTGACGTCACTATTTTCACGGACCATAAACCACTGATTAACGCACTGAAAGCATCTAGCAAAAATGAAACACCTCGTCGCACAAGATACTTGGAATACATCGGCCAATTCGTCACCGACATCAAGTACGTCGCAGGAAGAGACAATATAGTCACCGACACGCTGTCCAGGGTGGAAACAATAACCTGTCCCTCACCGATCAACTACGAAGAGTTGGCTCCGGCCCAAACGCAAGATGAAGAGCTCAAACAAATATTGAACAACGACCGCTATACGTTCAAGAGAATCGAACTACCTGAAACGAAGAAAATAATTTACTGCGAAATGTCTTCGGGCACTGCTCGTCCATACCTACCCACCACATTCAGAAAGGAAGCATTTACATCGATTCACGACCTTAATCATCCCGGCGTCAGAGCAACAAGGCGGCTAGTTACTACGCGATATTTCTGGCCATCGATGAAGACCGACATAATAGAATGGGCGAGAGCTTGCAGCCAATGCCAACGAGTGAAAGTACACCGACACACAAAAGCACCGGTAGCAAGTTTCAAGCACGTCGAACGATTGGCTCACCTTCACATCGACATTGTTGGTCCACTACCAATATCCAATAATTGTCGTTATTTGCTGACTATGATCGACAGGGCAACGAAGTGGCCCGAAGCAAAACCAATTGAAGATATAACCGCAGAGAAGGTAGCCAGTGTGGTGTACGAAGAGTGGATCGCAAGATTTGGGTGCCCGGTTACGATAACAACAGACCGCGGACGACAATTTGAATCAGAGCTTTTCAACAAGTTAATGTATCGTATGGGCATTCAACGCACACGAACCACGGCGTACCACCCACAGTCAAATGGTTTGGTCGAACGTTGGCATCGGACCCTCAAAACATCGCTTGCCGCAAAATTAAATTCTACGGGTTGGACGCACGAACTACCAACAGTACTGCTGGGTCTGCGTGCCGCTTACAAAGAAGATATCGGAGCAAGCACAGCTGAGCTACTATATGGGCAAACTATACGCCTACCGGGAGAGTTCTATGGAGAAGCAGCAACACAATGCAACAATCCATCATACTTCATGGAAC
Source organism: Lithophane socia (assembly GCA_947522985.1). Lineage (NCBI taxonomy): Eukaryota > Metazoa > Arthropoda > Insecta > Lepidoptera > Noctuidae > Lithophane > Lithophane socia. The sequence goes on along the minus strand of OX383273.1, from coordinate 2,006,502 downwards.
ATTTATCCGAAGCGTTGAACAAAGCACAAGCTCAGCGAGAAGTAAACAAAACCGGTTCAGTATTTATTCACGGCGATTTGTACAAGACTACACATGTATATGTGCGCAACGACGCAGTGCGCAAGCCACTGACACCTACTTATAACGGCCCGTATCCAGTCATCGCTCGCAATAATAAATACTTCACCGTGCAACTAGCAAATTCAACATCGAACGTCTCCATCGACAGACTGAAGCCTGCTTACTACCTGAATACAGAGCCCGAGTCAAAGCACCAAGCAACGTACGCATACATCACGAAATCTGGAAGAACATCAAAACCACCTGTGCGCTTCGCAATAATTATGCATATTTTCATCACCTTTTCATTCTGTATTGTCTTACAGCTTGGAATGATCATGCTTTTATGTATGTGATCTCATTGTTTGATTGCGGCTACTATAGTCTCGGACTTGTCATGAACTTTATCAACGGCGTTCTGGAAACGAAAAGATACATTTCATTCGTCTTGGTTTTTCAAAACATTCACAGGTTCCTTAATGACAGAAAAAGATCCAAGCACTTCACTTTTTGGAGCTGGTTCAGTGTTATTATGGCTTTTAGTTTCTTCGCCGTACTTTTCATCAGTAGCAGTTTAAAAGTAGACTTGCCTTACTTCTATTTTTTAAGTTCTTACTCTTTGGTTAGTTTTGATTTCAACTACGTTTATGCCATTCGACTCCTGAAACTTTTGGAAGATAAAGTCATTTTATGGAATACTCGTGCATTGAATTTGCATGGAACTGAAGATGCGGTTGAAATTAAACGAATGTTGGATGCTTACGTTAATATATTGGAATGTTATGAAATCTACAAAGTGTGTTTTCGAAAAATAGTAAGTAAAGCAATAATTGATAGTATGTGTACTCTAGTTGTCTTGCGTTTTTTTAATTAATATGTGTACATTGTACAAGTTATGCATAATAATTGTATGATGCTCAATTTAAATCCTACCCGTTAAAAAATGTACTCCCATGTTAACGTACATGTTTACTTTTGAACTTGGGAGTATTTTATTTTCATAAAATAATAAAATGCAAAATAATATAGGTCTTTTAAACTCGGAAAAAGATTCTTATTTTCAAATATCAAGGTAGTGTTTTTTCAATTATTTCAGATACTTTACTACACCGTAGAAGTGTTCATTCACTTTTAGTTCATTTTCAAGTAGTACTTGAAATTATAAAAGTGGGGATGAAAGAAAATGATTTTGTAAGTATTTAAAGAATTTAGTTGTGGTTTTCTAATGCTCTGGTTTTCTGCGTTTGTACCACTTCTTCTTTTGAAACGGCTCGAGGTAAAAAGTGGTTGCACCGTGCAGTTTATTTTACACGACTGTCCAAAAAAGGCATAATATGTTTTCTGGGTTCTTAAAAGTGCGTGTGTGAATTGAAAGTGTTATTTTTTTAAAGTTCTGTTTTCTTGTGCGAGTCCTAAGATACTTAATACTTTTTCATTCTTCTTATTTTTTTTAACCCCTGATGTAAAAAGAGGGTGTGTTTTAGTTACTAATATTTACTTGTTTTATTTTTGGGTTTTATACAAATGTTAATAAACCAAATAATAAATAAACCATCATTAGGAGGTTCCTCTCTCTGGAGCCCTGACCACCGGTAGCTTGGACCCTGTTCCCGATACCGGTGGGCTACTATTTTTATATTTTTAAATGTTTTATATAATTTTTTATTCTAATATTTAAAAATATAATTTATAAGTATGAAAAATGAAATAAAGAGACAAATAATAAAAAAGGAATTAAAACTAAACAAGCAACACGCATGTGTTAGATTATTCTTTGTGAGGCTATGATAATGGTAAAATATTGTTGTTCAATTTTGACATCTGTCACATTTACGAAGCTTGGGACCAATGGTAGAAGTACCTAATTTGACTAAGTATTGTTTACCTAAAAATAATATAGATGTTATAACTATAAATTATTACGTAATATTTAATGATACTTGTAGCATATCTTAGATGTTATATTGCTATTTTATTTTAATAAACCGTTTCAACGATTGTTACAATACTGTCAGTTGATGTTGATATTCTATTGAATTTTATTTAAGAATAACGAATTAGCTTTTATTAAATTGCCTCATTACCTTATGATGTTTTAAAACTATTATAATACATTAGATTTGTTTATTTACCTTTAATTGAAGTTATTAAACCAAAATATATGATCATCTATGATTAGTATAAAATGACGGTAGATGTTTGATATAAAGTGACGTTTGTAGGATATAAAAAGGATTGTAAGGACGTTATCGGGTCAGTTGCTCGGTAGAAGTCCAGTTGGTTGGTTCTAGTGCCGTTGTTGTTTGGAATAGACCGGCAGGTGTCACGTAAGTTAAGTAATTTGATATTACACTGTAATTATGGCTGATCGTTTGTTATTATGTTGTTGTGTATGGTTTAATACTGATAATGTGTAAATTATATAACGGAATATTCATGTTCTTCTCCTTGCTATTTTTATATTATTGCTATTATTCCGATAGAAAACTGTAATACTGTTTCCATGGAGTTTCTTGTCCTTCTTCTCCATGAAGACCTAGTTTTGTGAACGGACAAGTAGCTTTCTGATAAAATACTGACAAGCCTAATTAAATAAATGTCCAGCCTAGTCTGTCTGTGCTTTAATTTATGAAATCCTTTCCCTACAAAACATATTAAACATAACTGTCATACACAAAAGTAACCAGTAATCATTCTGACAATAAAAGTCTTACTAGTTTGGGTAATACCTATATAAATACTTATAATGCTTACCGCTTCTTCTGACATCAGAAGTGGGATAGTTCTCTGGCCTTTTAAAACTGCTTACTAATGAATGTTATTTCGTTATTTTCATGATCGACGTTGGAGCTATTGATGACCATTTTGAAACGTTGGTTGGTCGGTGGTTCAATGACTTCACTCGCACCATAATAATGAAATCACGCTGCCAACTCTGACATCGGATTACGGAGTCTCCAACTGCTGTAAGGATATCGGGAAGCCTTCCAGCAATAAGAAGTAGCTAAAGTCGGTAAGGCCCTTAGAGGCTCTTTTACATTAAAACGAAATACAAATAATACTATGATGAAATTCAAAGGTATTGCGAAATCATTTTGGATCATTATTGTGTAAGCATTTGGTTAATTCTTGGCTTATAAAGGATGAAAATGAGGATGGCTGGACAATGTTAATTACTTGCTAATCATTGTCACAAGTACTTTAAAATATTTAAAAAATATTTATGTATAGACAATCCATGATAATCCAAATGTTAAGCTATATTGCATAAATAAATTATTTTCCGAAGTAAAGTCACCTCGTGATAAAACACATAATGAAGTAACTACCGATTAAAAAAAAAAAAAAAAAAAGTTCTGCTAACATAAACCATAAACCAATTTAAAAAAAAATGGTTAAATGAATCGGTTCGTTCAGTTTAACTAAAACAATCTTTAATCATTCAAATAAGAACAGTCACTTTACGTCCTTGTACATACTTAGCTAAAATTGTCACGGAATTAGGATAGATAAAGTTTTTATTTACCGTGGAATTAATGGAATTAATAGTGGATTAGGTTACAAAATCAGTTAAGAAATAAATTTTAAGAAGGTAAAAAAAAAAAAAAAAAAACGAAAATCGTCATAATGTTGATTCTGAAGGAAATGAAAACAATAATCTAGTAAAGAGTCGGAATCAGTGTTGGCATAAAACAAACCAGTTGTTTTAAAACGTGTACCTATTTTAGGGGTTTTAAATAAATGAAAAGTTATAAATGTTTAGAACTTGAAATAGCTCGAAAAGAAATTAAAAGGGTTAGACAGTATATTAGATTAGATCTAATTGGCATATTTATTACGAAGTAATTCCTCGCAATTGTTTTGGAGATTCTTATTTAATTATACTTTTAGTTAAGGTAATTTCCCGTCTTAGAACGAACATCGGAATTCGCAATTTACAGGGTTTATGCGATTGTTTCAGTATCTGTTACAAACTTATTTGGATTGATTAAAAAAAGAAAAAAAAAAAAAAGAGAACATTGAATAGTCTAGTAATAAATTATAATAGGTCTGGTCGATTTGTTGATAATAAATTTGATAAGACCCTCAAAGAAAAAAAAAAAAAAAAAGACAATCCTTGTTTGAGACATTTTCGACAGTTGTTTTCGTAAAAAAATAAATAAATAAAAAAGTTCCCTTTTCAACTCTGGTCACAATTTATAGTTTATACTTTGTTTAATGTGATAATCATAATCATAATCATAATCATAAATCTATGAGATGCACAATCTTAAATAGAGAAAGGTGTCTGTTGTAGGAGGATCCTGAGTTACAGATCACCCGGCTCTCTTAGTAGAGTCAAGATAATGTATAAATGTAGGTATTATCAAAAGATTGAATAATTAAAAAAAAATAGAAACTGAATCTTAAATAAGAAAATAAAATAATAATGAGCTTCAAAGAAAAAAAAAAAAAAAATAATGAAAATGAATGATTAAGTAGATAGATTTTATTTTAATTGTTGTTTTAGCCGATTGGATTAGTTAGTAGATAATTAAAATTAGCTTGTGAGCTTTTTATTATGAAAATACGTGTCGTATTCGATTGGAATTTCCAGTGCTTACAAAGATAAGCTTGAGAGGTTTGCACTTTACAATGCAAAATTGATAGACTAAACTCAATTGATTAAATTTAGTTGAACTGAAATGATCCAAGTTCTTTAGACAAAAAAAAAAAAGAAAAAAAAAAAATATATATATACTGCTGGTTGGTCACTGGCCTATTGTTAGTCTGGATCTCATGTACAGCAGGTGGGAGCCCTAACATGTCTAAAGGTCAGGGGCTTCTGATAATTTACTGCTGGTTAGTCACTGGCCTATTGTTAGTCTGGATCTCATGTACAGCAGGTGGGAGCCCTAACATGTCTAAAGGTCAGGGGCTTCTGATAATTTACTGCTGGTTAGTCACTGGCCTATTGTTAGTCTGGATCTCATGTACAGCAGGTGGGAGCCCTAACATGTCTAAAGGTCAGGGGCTTCTGATAATTTACTGCTGGTTAGTCACTGGCCTATTGTTAGTCTGGGTCTCATGTACAGCAGGTGGGAGCCCTAACATGTCTAAGGTCAGGGACTATTACTAAAATATAAATGTTCCTCCTTGTTACCATATTTGATGATAATTTTGGTACATTTCAGTTTAACATAACATTCTAAAGATATATTGGCGAAAATTAGATATTTATGATACTATAATTTCATTTATTTATTTTCCTTCTTGTTACCTTTTTAAATACTTCTTAAACTAAAAGGATAATATAAAAATAAAACTCAGGTATATAAAACAATATAAAACCAAAAAAAAGATTACCTACTTATTATTATTTGTGGTATAAATAAATAATAATAATATATGACACAAGCAATAACGTAGTGTGTTTAACGTAACTATGTATTTTATGAATTTACATTCTAACAGTTGAAATATATTTTTACAATTTGTAAGTGCGGTTTGATCTTTTATATCTTCTTCAGTTCTCAAAATCTTTCCTATAACAAGTCAAAATACATAATACCTTTAAAAAAAAACTACGGTGCTAAGCAGACCGTTATCTACATGGAAAATTATATTTAATCACTTGATAACGCAGATCAAAATAGTATATACCTTTGACCAATGTCAAGCAAATAAATATTAAAGTCTATCAGTTTCACATTATTTATTCGGTCTAACACGTAAAGATGATGGCTGAATGTCATTCTGCGCTATAGACCATGATGACGAAATATAAAATGCTGAATCGCTAAAGTAAGATTCTATCGTGAATTGAGAAATTATTGATGAATAAAAATTAACGAACTTAATTTGGATATGACTCTTTGTACAGCCACATCCAATCCATACTTTTTAAATGATCACAAATGAGAATGATTTAAATACAACCAAGTGTTCACAGTATCTAATAATTACTTGAATTAGACTCTAATGTTTACAAGTTGTTTCACCAAGATAATTTCTTGTTTTGAAGGAAATAAATAGCATTAAGTATCGGAGTTAATAACAGTTATTTTAATCTTTTATTACTATTTTCCCTGTCATTTTTTACTTGTATTATTGGTCTGTGAAATAATTGATTTTACTTTGGTTTTGTTGTTATATATTATTTAAAGTGTTTACTTCCAAAGTAAAGAGCAGTCAGAGTAGTCAAGTAAAAATTTGTGAAATTGTAAAAAGCAAAAGTGTTTGTTGAATACAGGTTTCAAAAATAGTGTCAGATTGACCGAGCGATGAATGATTTGAATTACTTTTATGATCGCTGGTTAAGTGCTGATTAAACAGCAATTGAATTTATATGACTTAGGTACTGAATTAATACTTCCCAATTGTTTTGTAAACTAATTATATTGAAAAGTTACTCGTTAAATAGTTAAGAACTGGGCGTTTTTCTATTACATTAGCAGAAGTCACAAAGACGTTATATAATATATTGGAAGAAATTAGTTGCCATTTGCTCTGAGCACCTAAAGCAAGATACAACTTTATAACTTACATAGTAAGGTTTAACTTTGGTTATATAACAAGGTATAACTTTCTGAATTGGTTCAGGTGATGACGTTTTTATGAGACGGTGGATGCTAGGTACTTCGAGAACGAAGTACTTGTCAGTCTGACCGTGTTAGATAATTCATTATGAGATTATTGTCATTTTGAAAGAACCGGTTTTGTTATTTTAATTTATACTCGATGTGTATGTCTCTTTTGTTGGAGATCCTAAAAATAAATTTATAGGTACTTCGAGAACGAAGTACTTGTCAGTATGGCCGTGTTAGATTATTCTTTGTGAGGCTATGATAATGGTAAAATATTGTTGTTCAATTTTGACATCTGTCACATTTACGAAGCTTGGGACCAATGGTAGAAGTACCTAATTTGACTAAGTATTGTTTACCTAAAAATAATATAGATGTTATAACTATAAATTATTACGTAATATTTAATGATACTTGTAGCATATCTTAGATGTTATATTGCTATTTTATTTTAATAAACCGTTTCAACGATTGTTACAATACTGTCAGTTGATGTTGATATTCTATTGAATTTTATTTAAGAATAACGAATTAGCTTTTATTAAATTGCCTCATTACCTTATGATGTTTTAAAACTATTATAATACATTAGATTTGTTTATTTACCTTTAATTGAAGTTATTAAACCAAAATATATGATCATCTATGATTAGTATAAAATGACGGTAGATGTTTGATATAAAGTGACGTTTGTAGGATATAAAAAGGATTGTAAGGACGTTATCGGGTCAGTTGCTCGGTAGAAGTCCAGTTGGTTGGTTCTAGTGCCGTTGTTGTTTGGAATAGACCGGCAGGTGTCACGTAAGTTAAGTAATTTGATATTACACTGTAATTATGGCTGATCGTTTGTTATTATGTTGTTGTGTATGGTTTAATACTGATAATGTGTAAATTATATAACGGAATATTCATGTTCTTCTCCTTGCTATTTTTATATTATTGCTATTATTCCGATAGAAAACTGTAATACTGTTTCCATGGAGTTTCTTGTCCTTCTTCTCCATGAAGACCTAGTTTTGTGAACGGACAAGTAGCTTTCTGATAAAATACTGACAAGCCTAATTAAATAAATGTCCAGCCTAGTCTGTCTGTGCTTTAATTTATGAAATCCTTTCCCTACAAAACATATTAAACATAACTGTCATACACAAAAGTAACCAGTAATCATTCTGACAATAAAAGTCTTACTAGTTTGGGTAATACCTATATAAATACTTATAATGCTTACCGCTTCTTCTGACACATGCATATGCCTGTGTGAGTGAGTGAGAGTGAGGGTTCTTGCATTAATACTCCAGCAATGTTATGTTTTTGCTATTTAATTGTAATCACACGCGGTTTCATAGGACTGCCGAGTTCATTGAACTCGCGGGCTGTGTGTGATGCGACTACTTATAAATCACTATAATTATTATATCTCACTTACCACTTATAATTCACTCACACATATCACACGTAAATATACGCGCGATTTGACCTTTTCCTGTGCATAACACTCATTGATTTATTGTGCTGTCTGTATAATTTTATGTTACCCATTTATTTTTAGTTTTGCATGTTTACACTGTCTACTTTCAATAAATTGAATAAGATAATTTTAAGTGGAAGCGCGGACTCTCCTAACACAAGCAATTCTTTGCTTAAATTGTGATCTCCCATAACATGTATCGACATTACCTTTGTAATTTAAATACATTTATATTTTATTTTTTTATATTTTATAAATGGATTTTTGTATTGTGTTTATAGGAAATTGCAGTTATCACATCGTTAACGGTATATTTTTGGTGGATGAAGAATGTGACGATGGAAGTAATATTATGTCACTGTTGTGAGAAATTCTACAGAGCTGTGTAAGGGGTTCAAGACTGTTGCGCGATTATTTTGCAGTCCGATTGTACAGGTATTTTTTATTTAACTGGCTTTTGCCAGTATCTTCACCCGTGTGGGGGACAAAAACTATCCCACGAGAACGTACTACCTCCATTCAGGTTATGATCTGTGTGAAAAATTTCATCGAAATCCCGCCGTTGAGGTCCATATTTATACTGTAGTTGAGGCGTGAAAAGGGTAACAGACGAACAGACAGACAGTTTCATTCACCTTATAATATTTAAGTAAGTATGAATAGATTTACATTGGAACGACAATACCGATTGTTAATTCCTGCTCAAACAGTTTCTCATTGAAAATGAACTCAATCTATACAAGAATAGAGTACAAAATAGCGTGCATAAGATAATTCCATGTGGCGTGTGGCATGCTTGCGCATATTTTCACTTAAGTTTTATTAGCGAAGAACATAATTATACTCAAGCACTATGACATAGTTAAATGAATTTTATAGAAAAATTGTTTATTCTGCACAAACTCAATGCACATTACAAAATAAAAGAATGTCATTTAATTCTTAAACTACCCAAAAGCCTCGTATTCAGAGGCTTCTTAGTCTGTGGCACAGAGTACATTTTTAAACTGTGGTCAGAGACCAATAGTTAAACTTAAATGCTCTGTGAGGCCAAAGACAATACAATTTCATTTTTTAAATCTCTTTGTCTATTTATAAACATTTTTTTTCAAATTCAAATTCAAAATCATTTATTTGCAAACATGGGTAAACAAAGTGCAGATGTTATACAGTAGTAATTGTATATCACAATTATTTAGGTAACACCATATTTTACCTTACGGCATGCAAATTAACAAAAAAATTAAAACTAATCAAACAACAATATAAATTAAAATTAAGAATGAGAATGAGATCAATCAAACTAGTAAATAAAGTATAAAAATAAATCCTATATTTTATCCTGCAAATATTCAGATACACTGTAATATGCTTTATTTATCAAAAAACTTTTCAGTTTTTTTTTGAAAATAACTGGCGTTGATGCCTCCATTAGGTATTTAGGTAGGTGATTATATACACGGGGAGCCAAGCAAAATATACTGTTATTTAAAAGAGCTGTTTTATTATTAGGACAATAAATTTTATTAATGTGTCGTCTACTTTTATATTTTTCAAAGAGAGTAATGTTAGATCTTACAAAATTAATAATTTCATAAATGTATATGCATGGAAGTGTCAGTAGTTTGAGATCTTTAAAATATTCTTTGCAACTGTCTGTTTGTTTGAGTTTACATATTGCTCGAACACATCTCTTCTGAGCCTTAAAAGCATCATCCTTATGTACAGAATGTCCCCAGAAGATTATTCCATACCTTATTATGGATCCTACATAACCATGGTATGCAGACAGTAGAGTCGATATATCCGCCATTTTGGAAAGCATGTGTAAAGCATAAGATTGCTGATTTAGTTTTAGGCATATATTCTCAATGTGTGTTTTCCAATTTAAACTGTAATCAATATTAAGACCCAAAAATTTTGTATTTTCTACGTGAGTGACATTTATATTTGAGTATTTGATGTTAATGTCATTAAATTGTGCAACTCTATTGCGAAATATCATTATGTTAGTTTTATCTAAATTTAATTTTAAATTGTTAGCTGTAGTCCATTCTATAATTTTTTCTATGGCGTCATTAATATCTTTTTCAAGTGTCATTCTGTCTTTACCGTTAAATACAATGGTACAATCATCAGCAAAAAGAAATGTTGGTTGTTTTATAATTTTTGGTAAATCGTTGATATATATAATAAATAACAATGGTCCCAATACACTTCCTTGTGGGACTCCTAAGTTCACATATCTGTTGTCTGATGTAAAATGAACTTCTTTATTAGTTTTTGGGCATAGTCGAGTGATTTGGGTAAACTGCTTTCTATTGCTAAGATATGATTCTATAAGTTTAAGAACATTGCCACGAACTCCATACATGGCTAATTTCTGCAAAAGTATTTTATGATTAACACAATCAAATGCTTTGCTAAGATCCATGTAGAGTGCACAGACTGGAGTTTTTTTATCAACATTAATCATTACTTCCTGGAGGAAGTTATAAACTGCTGTGTTTATGGTTTTATTTTTACGGAATCCAGTTTGCTCCTCAGTTAGTAGATGTTGCGATTCAAAAAAGTTATATAGTTTATTATGAATTACTTTCTCAAAAACTTTAGATAATACTGGAACTAAAGCTATAGGACGGTAACAGGACATTGAAAGTTTATTATCTTTTTTGAAAAGTGGTTTGATTAATGTAGTCTTCAGTTTATCTGGAAACACTCCGTTAAATATTGCCAAGTTAATAATATGAGAAAGTACGTCAGAAATTTTAAGAGAAACTAGTTTCAATATTCGTGTTGAAATCTGGTCGAATCCGGTGCTGCTAGTATTTTTCATATTATTTATTATTCTTTGAATTTCACTTGGACTAGTTGGACTCATGAACATAGAGTTTTGGTTACGAGTTATTTGTGTATTTGTATCGTTATTTAAAGTATCTCCTTTCTGGCCATCAATAAAGAAGTCATTAAATAAATTAGCTATAGTTAAGGGATTATCAATAACATTTTTGCTATCGATGCTTATTTTTTGAATTTCACTTTTAGGTAGTGTTACTGTAGATTTTTTAATAACTTTCCACGTTGCTTTGCACTTATTTTGAGCTGTCTGTATAAAATGGTTGTTTTGGGCTTTTTTTGTGGAATTTATAATGTGTTTTAATCGGCTTGAGAGAGACTTGAAGCTTTTTTTATTTTCCTTTGTACGATTTAAACGATAGCGCCACAGAAGTTGACGTTTCCGCATACAGCATTTCTTTAAACCATTGCTTATCCATCTCGGTCGATTATGTGAGGTTATTTTCGTAAGTATCACTGGAAAGCATAAATAGTAAAATAAGGAAAACAGGTCAAAAAATAGATCAAAAGCTTCATTGGTATCTTGAGTCTCAAAAACTTCAGAGAATGTGAGACAATTAATGTAATAAATAAATTTGTCTAGGTTTTCTTGGCTATAATCACGTCTTTCAATATACCAGTACTTTATTGAACTGCCTATTTGTACAGGGCATGTCAACAATTGGGCTGTATGGTCAGATAATGCCAACTCCAGGACTTTGCCATTACATCCTCGTACCTATATTAGTTAAAATATTGTCAATGCATGTTCCACTCGCTAATCTTGTGGGTTCATTGATAGATAGTTTAAGATTGTTACAAGTTATTGTTTCCAAAAATGTTTTGGTTAAATTATTTTTATTTAATGTATTTATGTTAAAGTCACCACATATTACAATTTTCTTTTTATTACAGGAATATTTATTAATCAAAGAATTAAAAGAGTTAAAAAAGGTTTCTATGGCTTCATGATTTGACTTTGGAGGACGATAAATACAGATCACAATAATGTTGTTATGTAGTAGTTCTATACCAGAGCATTCTATGATATTTTCAAAACTGTATTTTTTTAAACCTTCAATTGGTTTAAAACTATGAGTGTTTCGTACAAGTATACAAGAACCGCCTCGCCTATTTTTTCGAAAATTGGAGGATGCGAGAGTAAAGTTAGGTATTGTAAGTAAATTGGTATCTGTATGAGCCATATTATGTTCTGTGACACATAAGATATCTATTGCGTTTTTTTCATCCTCAAAGGATGCTAAAGATAATGCTAAAAGGTCAGATTTTGCAATAAGACCGTTAATATTTTGATGAAATATATTAATTTTGTTATGGACGAAAAAAGTTATTGTGACAGGTAGTAGATGTATTTTTCTTTGTATCTATAACTAACTTTGAAGCTATCTTTTGAGTGTATTTGCATATTTGTTCATTAACTAATTGTTCCAAATTATTAAAAACATTTTGCAGTCCATAGTTGTTGAGTAAACCAGTGCGTCGTGAGAACATGGTATAATCAATCGATAAATCTAAGTTAGTATCAAATAATTTTACATAATTATGTCTGTGATTATCTGAATACAGTAAATTATTAAAAGTTTCAACTCGATAGTTAAATACAGATGAAAAGTTGCTACATCTATACGTAGGTAAGCATAATATAACATTAGTGTGTCGTACTGTTAATAAAGTTTCACGAATATTTACAATCAGATCGAAATAGTTAGTAGATTTTTTAAAGTCCTCATCACCAATAAGTATCATGCAGTAATCTTCTTTTGTGTAGTCTGTAAGTTTTGTATTTAAATTCTTGATAAGTGTCTGAATTCCGCAGTATGGTGTTAGATAATGGCATAATTGATAATTCTGGAACTTTTCCTCAGCAATTGATAGTAAATTATTATTCTTGTTACTGCTTAAAATGCATAATTTACGTTTCTTTGGGCATAATTCTATCTTCATTCCATTAGTTAGTTGTGTAGGTTGATGATTCGTTGGAGGCGTTTTAACAGAAGTTGTACATTCCTGAGCCATGGTGTGGCTTTCCTCTGAAAACTTGAGTATATTTAATTTCAATTGTTTACAATTCTTCGGGGTAGATTGTTTGGGACATAAACTTGGTGTATTTTCGATCTTACGTTTGGTGGAGATAATAATATTATTATTTGTAATGGTTTCCTTTAAATCCATATTTTCTATTGACAGCTCATTTATTTTATCATGGGCAACCTTTTTTTTTTTTTTTTTTTTTAATCTATTATAAATTTAGGGACTTTTGGTCACAATACGACCATGCCAGCCCCATCATAACCTTAATTAAGTAAATGCTTTACACTATTCGGATTTCAAAACCTTATATACTATTTTATAAAGTAAGATAGCTGCATTCGAGACAGGCTCTGATAATATGCTTTGAACAAAACCAACATCTATCAAATTAATTTTAAAGGTTTTCATCAGCGCCTCTCTAGCAGCTCGGGTCCTGACGCACTCCACCAACAAGTGATGGACGTCCTCCATCGTATGACATTGTGTGCAATTGGGGCTGTCACTGTTCCCCATTAAGTGTCGAAACTTGTTGAGTGGAACGTGTCCAGACCGTAGTCTATGCGCTATTATTATAAACTTTCTATTAAGCTTAGTATCAGCAAACCAAGGAATACGAGGAGGTTCACATTGCAATGTCTTGTACCAAATTCCCTTGTCTAATGACATTTTATTAAAATATTCTTTCCAATTTTTAGAGCATTCAATTTTGTATTTCACCAGAGGTTCAAAGTAGCTCGGGGTAATATTCAGCTCAATACCGTCCAAGACAGAAGTCTTTGCTAATTGGTCAACCTCCTCGTTCCCCCGTAAACCCACATGCGACGGAACCCATTGCAATATCACCTTAATATTATTGGATGTGAAATACCATATTTGTCTTAATATAGCATAAGCTATCGAGACACCTCTGTGGCCAGAGGCGCATCGACCTATATGTTGCAGAGCACTTCTGCTGTCTATAAAAATGACAATCCTATTGTTATCGATTTCCGCATTTTGAAAATATGTAAGAGCCTTCGATATTGCAACGAGTTCCGCCGTCATAATACATATATTACTGTTACACATTTTAAATAATCCTTTAACATTGTGCCTCGGATCGTAAAAGGCAGCGCCAAGAGGGCAACCTTTAAATCCGAATTTAGTTTGTCAAAACTAAAGTTAGTTTGTAAAAAAAAAAAAAAAAAAATCGTTCTCATATTCTGAGGTATTTGGTATGCTGTTAATGGTGCCATCTAGTGTCATGCTGCTTGAATTGTTTTCATTCATCGATGATTCTAACACTGACCGATTACGTCTTGATCTACGAAGCGTTATATTCCCAAGGAAGTTCATTCTGAAGAAATAGTGGGAAATATTGTCACACTATCAGTCCTTTATAAATTCGAAATAGAATTATTCCGTAAGAACATACAAAAAGAGAAGCCAAGTGTGGGATACGAACGCGGGCACTAGTTTATAGAAGTCCGTGCAGTTGTAAGCTAGGACAACTTAACATCTGTTGAGGGAGTCAAAATTAAGGTTCGCTTTTGTAATGTTTTTGAAAAGTTCGTTGGAAAGACTGTTATAGAAATGCACTTTTTTAAAAATTGACGCGGTGTTTAATTTTTTTTTTTTTCTCTGAATACTAATTTCAAATATTGGCACAGTTCTATTGTAACGAGATTTTTATTGAATATGAGGTTTGATATTCATATTTGAACTTGTTTTATTAACACTTTATTAGCACAAAATATAGTTTGAGGAGGTTTAAGGTGAAATAATGTAAAACACTGTATAATAGTCCACCGTGTTATTTTAGTTTGGATAACACTTTCACATCATCTTTACACTATAAGGTCCATGTTAATACTAATATCAATATAAAATAACTGTTTTAGACATTTTTAAGAATTAAAATAAAATACATTAAGCGGAGCGTAATGTTTACGTGATGGCAGCGCCATCTAGCCCATCGTCATCTAGGCATTGATACAGTTAATGAAAATAATGATTCTTTAATTATCCAGGTGAAGAAAAGAGATTGTTCCGGAATGTCCAGCGAGTACATCGAGCATTATTCAGCAAGATACGTGCGTGTGGCCTGTTCTACGTAGACTCCGCCTTACTATTACACCTGATGGGTCTTGTCACTAATTATATCGTTGTGCTGCTTTCTTATGCATTTTTGTAATCATTCTCAAAACTTTGTAGCATTAAATATTTTTGGGAAAAATGATTTTTATTTTGTTTAAAAAACCCTTTATTGAGATATGTCCAATTGTCCAGTTACATCTTCAAGTAAACCTGACAAGGGTGAGTAGGACTCGTGCCCTGAGAGTTCCGTTTCAATGATGTGCTCGCTCAGCTGCCCGAATAATTGATTCCGGTTTGGAGGACAAACTTAACGTATACGATAAAACAGATTTGAATGAAATACAGACTACACAGAATGAAATAATGTGTTTGTACAAACACTTTTGCGAGCAGTAGTGGCCCAGTGATAACGGCCGCGACTTACGAGATGTAGGTCGTAGGTTTGAATCCTGACAGGCGCTTTACTTTGTGTAAATAATTTCATCACCACATCGTGAGAAAACCAGCATGTCCTCGAATCAAAAATTCGAAGACAGGTGACATCTACCAACCCGCACTGGGCCCGCGTGATGGATTACGGCCCACTCCCTCTCACAGAGATGAGGCCTGTGTCTCAGCAGTGGGAACATTTATAGGCTGATTATTCTATGCTAAACACTTTTGTCAATCGTATTTTAAATCAGGTCGGCGTTTCCTATCTACTCTGAGAAGAAAGGCCGAAACAAACTCAGAGGACACAATCTCTTTTAAAGTCCAGACATAATTTTGGTCAGATCATGTGAAGAACATGTAGATTGGTTTCTGAAATGGTCTTTTGAGGAAAGAAGCACATAGATTGAGTGGACCTGTCCAGTCAGTGCACGCATTTTTCAGTATTTATTTAAACGTTTCGCACTAAAAAAGGTACAAAGGCGGACTTAATGCCTGAGGCATTCTCTACCAGTCAACCAAGGGTGGTGAAGAGATTAGATGGCAGGTGCTCTAATTGAGAGGAACAAAGAGAAAAAAAAATAATAATAATATATCATATTGCATTATAGATAAAGCAGTACAGTACATAAATAAGCTATAAACTTATGATACATATACTTACACATATATTTACTATAATAAATACTATAATATATATATATAACATACAAATTCAAGGGTGAGAGGTGATGACATGACTCTACTCTATTTATTTTGAAAAAAAACTCCGCAATTTTCGCTTAAATGCATAACGACTGGTGGCCGTCCTGATATCAAGAGGAAGCGCATTCCAAAGAAGAATGGACTAAATATGAAAAGAAGAATGAACAAAGTCAGAAGTATGAGAAGGACAGAGTAGGAGAAGATTGTTAGAAGAACGCAGGGTCTTAGTGTGTGAAGAACACAGATATTGGAAGGAGGAGAAGGAGAGTTCAGCAATCGTGCAGCTCAACTCAGAACTGAAGTTACAGGAGTATCAATGGATTTAACAGTGAAGCCAGCATTACGACATAGGAACTATTTGATGAAACGCACTCTACGCTAAAGGTTTATTTGCGAGTGTCAAAATATGCGGTATAAATGGCCGTATTTTTTATTGCGTTGACTTTGAAGTTTGATTTTCTTTATGTCTTCAAGAGGCCGTAGATCTTAGTTTTTGATATCAATTTCAACTTGATACCACCACGCGTTCCTGAGAAAAAGGATCTTAATAGACAACGAAATCATTATTTATGAGTTCTAATTTTTCATTTTGAGGTACGGAAACTAAAAATAGATTATTTGAATTTATTATCAGCCTCTTTGTTACCTTTAATGACTTAACGGCTGAACAGATTTAGATGTAAGGCACACTGATAGGCCATGGCCTGGGTTAGGACATAGGATACTTTAAATCTCGGTAGTACTCGTAATTATAGTAGTGTAGTTGTAGTTATTTCAGTGAGATAACTTCCATCATTTTCGCGGGTGAAGCCGCGGACAAAAACAAGTGTGTATATAAAAATAAACAAAATGCGATAATCACTCAGAATAATAAACACATTAATATTCGAACTACTGGAACGTACATAATTGACTAACTATTGTGTTTCATCGAAATGACAAAGCAATCGATCATTCAACGCAGACTTTAATCATGTTGGAATTGCCTTCTGTCACTGACATGCCTTTGACTTGCAAAGATAAAAGAAAAGTAAAAGAAAATGTAGTCGTTTTTAAAACGACTGATGAAATTACATCACTTGCTAACAATTTTCTTGAAAAAGACTTCCAGTCAGCGCTAACACCAATACATATGATGCTAGTTTTGTTTTTCTGTGCTAAGTACAAGATTTGGAATTGCAAAATAACCCCCAATGGTATTCTCTACAACATCATTTCAATCTTCGCCACGCTAACAATATTGTGCGTCTGCTTTTATTTCATGCTTGGATTCTCATTCACAGATAATCTAAGCGGTTTCAAATATTTTCAGTATTTGAATAAAATCTATGTCTATATTTTACTTTT
The DNA here is from genome assembly GCA_947522985.1 of Lithophane socia. Lineage (NCBI taxonomy): Eukaryota > Metazoa > Arthropoda > Insecta > Lepidoptera > Noctuidae > Lithophane > Lithophane socia. The sequence goes on along the minus strand of OX383273.1, from coordinate 1,988,964 downwards.
CACCGGTAGCTTTTTAAACATCTGCATAAATATTATTCAGAAGCATAATAACGTGTTTCTTGTCTTAAAAATCCAGAATGTCTTTAGAATTCTCAAGATCAATGAAATTTTCAAACGTTTCATCATTTCTAACTGGATTTGCGTCATCACATTGATTTTTTTTCAAATTGCTTGGTTGTTTTATTCCTATTACAACTATGAACTCAACGTTGTTGGAATTGGAATTAGTATTATGTCGTATTGTTTCGTTTCCTTTGACATGACTTTATTATATGCTGCGAGAATTACGAAGCTCGTGACGAAGCCTCTCAAAAGTTGGGTCAAAAAGGTTCAGATGTCATGCGTTGAAAATTCAGAAAACGAGCTATATTGGAACAGTATGTTCGAAGTTTTTATGGAAATATTGGAAACTTATCAAATGATTGAAAAGACGTTTCATCAAATGGTATTTTTTATAGTCTATTGAAGCTTACATTATTAATTTAACCTACATAATCCTTTTGATAATGATGTCATATTTGTTTCAGATTTTATTTTATACTATACATACAACTACCAAATCTTTGTTTGCTATAGTGATTCGTATCGAAATGAAAAAAGTAACTACTGGAAGTGAAGCTATAGTAAGATAATCCAACTGCTCAAAGTCATTGTCAAATCATTAAAAGCACTTTTGAAAGTCAAAAATTACAAGAATTAAGAATAATTATTGCTTCTAGTTTCCCCTTCCAAAAAGTAGTTTCGAATAGAGAAGACTGGTCAAAAAACATTTTAATTAGTTTTAATTAGTATTTTTCTGATCTGACAGTCTAGATACGGAAGGCAGAACACCGAATGTTGCAGCGTAGCCTGCTTGGGAGAGGCCTAGCAGTGGACCGCTAAAGGCTGCGTTGATGAACTGACAATTTAAAAGGGAAAACATTTTTGAAGTGAAAACTTCTTTAGGCGCGTTGAGCACTTTTTGGTGAACAAAAATCATAAACTCGCGTCATCGTCACCGAACGCTTGTTGGGTGAACAAAAATCATGGAACCCGCGTCATTCGAACGCTTGAAGAAATGAATTAATGTTATTTAGTTTTTACTTCTATCGGCAGTCCCCAAAGACTGCCCCGATTTTTTTTTTTTGTTTTGTCTGTTTTTAAAAGGTTTTTATTTAAGATTTTAGAAATATTAAAGTAGATAGCTGTTTTTCTTGGAATAAAGAAACCAAGTTTCTTTTTTTTCTTTTGTTATGATTTTTTTTTGGATTTTTTTCCAGTTCGCTCTGCTCTCATTCCTATCATTAACATGGATTGTTAAGAACATGCTGCTACTGACATTTTTGAGTGTGGAGAATGAGAGATTCTACTCTGCTATGAGAGAAGTTCGGAGTACTTGTATACAACTTACAAACTCAAGCAGATGCTCGGGTGAGTAAAAATAAAATCCTGCAAGGTGAATCCTTCTGTTTCTATCAATCGTTTAAAGATGACAGAGACAGAATGATGAATTCGGTGATTCGTGGTCCAAGAGTAAAGTCCCCAAACACCCTTATATAATAATAGTTATTTATGCAACTGTTAAATAATAAAGGGTATTAAAATGGGTCCCTGGACCGAATAAACGTTTTTTGAAAGATAAAGACGAAGAAGCTGCCATTTTGGCAGCTGCACAATTGAAATTATGGAACATTATTTTACAGATACTCAAAAAAGAGTCTGCAAGAATATCCTTCGAGTTGAAACTACCTCGTTCAGGAAGATGCACGCGTGTGGCCTGTTCATCATAGACGCTGAACTTCCCTTGAGCTTGTGCGCTCTCATCACTACTTATGCTATTGTTATACTACAGTTTGAATTTCTGTAAATGTGAAATAGATCTATTAAGATCTTTGACCGAGTTTGAGTAATTTGATTTATTTGGAAAGTTAATAAAGAACTAATAATTAAATACAATAAAAAAATGAATTAACTCCATGATAAGCTTTCCATTTTTATTTTAAATTACCTATCTTAGATAACTTTAAGTTAATTAAAAACATCAATCTGCAAATATTTATTGTAAATGATGCTATTATATTTATTAATGCCGAAAATATTATGAATCATCGTAAAAAATGTCACAAACTGATAATTCAGAATATTATAATCTGCGTGTTATTCATACGAAATAATTCATATTATGCTTGACAGTTTTCTATGGAGATTCTTAAAATGATCCAGAAAATATGAATTTCCTTTTATGACAAATTAGAGGAATTGCTAATGACAGCTGTGATTCAGGAAATTAACTGCTTTTAAAGGAATTTCTAATATGGCCGGTTTAGACCCCCAGATCGCGGTAAATTGAGTAGGTCGTGTCCTCCACTTTGACCAATTTTGACAGCTACTAATCAACTGCTTAGCGACCTCTTAAAAGTTAAATAAGAATTTGGCTAATAAGTTGCGTATAAATTGATTATAATTTAAGAGACGTTTTTAGATAGGACTGAAAGTTATTAATATTAATTATATTTATATTGAAAACAAGTTCACGTAATTTATTAAAAATTGTATATCACCCAAATTAAAAATCTATTGATTGTCGAATGCATAGGTACTCTAATCAAGTTTCAACTACCTTTCATAGCAGACATGTCTTCGTCATCTTCCATTGTTTGTTCAACTGATAGAGATGAACGGGAATTAAAAGGAAACGACTTCATTCTTGAAACGGAACTCACCACGACTCTTGAAAATACTATATCACCAACTAAAAAAATACTTGGAAAAGAATTGCAATCAGCATTAATGCCAATAAATATCATGCAAGCTGTTTTCTTCTGTGCTAAGTACAAGATTCGGGACAACGTGATCACGACCAATAGTGTTTTCTACAATATCGTTTCTATTTTCGCCATGTTTATAGTAACTTGGTGCTGCTATTATTTTACATTTGAATCTATAACATTCGATGAGAAAGGTTTCAAATACTACCAATATTTGGGTAAAATCTATTTCTTTCTTATCATTTTTGTAGGTACCCTTTTAAACTGCTGCACAAGTATTATTCAGAGGCACAATAACGTGCTGTTTGTCATGAAAATCCAGGCTGTCTATACAAATCTGAAAATTTATGAAATTTTGAAACGTATCATCTTTCCCAACTGGGTTTGTGTTATGGCATTAAACTTTTATCATATTGTTTGGGTCGTTTTTTCCTACTTCATTATTGATTTTGTGGGTTTAAAGTTGTTTGGCTTTAGTTTAACTACTCATGTATGGCTAAGCTTTGACATGAATATTTTGTACGCTACGAGGATCATGAAGCTATTGACGAAGACCATGAAAAGTTGGGTGAAAAATGTTAAAATATCAGAACGCATTGAAAATTCAGAAAAAGAACGCTATTGGGAAACTATGTTTGAAGTCTATATGGAAATATTAGAAGCCTATAAAATATTTGGGAAGACGTTTCACCAATTGGTATATTTATTGATTATCTAATGTTTGGAATTTTTATAATGTTCATTTTGATTGATGTAGCTCTGTGTTCCAGATTCTGTTCTTTATCATAATGACAACCTCCAAATCTTTGATTTGCATAGCAATACGAATAGAGATGAAAAAAGTAACTACTGGGAGTGACAGTTATGTAAGATTAATTCTACGTCACGAAGTATAATCAATATATAAAATAAGCAATGAATTATTTCATCCTTTAAAATTATCAATTAAAATTATGATGAATAAATAATAAAATTAAAACGAACAAAATAGCTCTCAAAATTATATTTGAGAGAAATTGCCATGGTTTCACGAAAAAAAATTTATGTCGCATATAATTTTGATCAACGTACAACAGCGCTGCAAGTTTCACTGGTTACGTTGGGTGTTCCCAAATTGTATTATTTGTTATTATTCTTAATTTAATCTGTTGTTTATCAGAATATATTGTTTCTTTTGATTCAGTCAATTTATAGTAGAGAAAAATATGATGATTCGAATAATGTCTTATTCTGTTCTAGTTTGCTCTGGTATCATTTATTTCTCTAACATGGATTATTAAGAACATGCTCCTGCTCATATTTTTGAGCGTGGAGTGTGAGAGATTCGTGTCGGCTATGAGAGAAGTTCAGAGTGCTTGTATACAACTAGCAAACTCAAGTAGTTATTCGGGTAAGAAATAATTGATGATTTATAATTAATTATTTTTCTGAATATGAATAGCTTGATTTGACTAGTGGCGACATCTAAATATAACACCACATACGATCTACAACCGATGTATACATAATCAGCCTATAATGTTCCCACTGCTGGGACACAGGCCTCCTCTCGTCTGTGAGTGGGTGTGGGCCTTAATCCACCACGCTAGCCCAGTGCGGGTGGTAGATGTCACATGTCTTCAACCGATGTTACTACATCTACATCGCAATTTTAAAGTTTTCCGTGCGATTGGCATTTATACAGTAACCCGACAATAAGTCCGACTGAAGCCCACCGACACAAATTTTCGGAGGATTCTTCCTTTTCAATGGAGGATAAGGAATTATGAAAATAATATGATGACACTTAAACGTGTCTGGTTTCAATCAGGGTATACATATTGTACCTCCTGCCCGGGCAGTTTCATTGGATTTCCCTCTCAAAAAAAAATCTGAAACATTCCGGTTTTGTGCCCGGTAAATAGCAATTGGGTTGCCTTCTCAACATGGAACTTAAACATAAATGGCGAAATATGTAATTGTTTTTACAGAAACGCAAAAAAGAGTCTGCAAGAATATCCAACGTCTGCAAAAAACCTCGTTTAAGAAAATGCACGCGTGTGGCCTGTTCATCATCGATGCTGCGCTGTGTTTGCACTTGTGTGCTCTCATCACTACATACACTATCGTTATACTACAGTTTGAGTTTCTGTAATAGTGTAAAGAATATATTATAGACCGTAATAAAATCCTGATACTGAAAAATGTGGAGCTTGATATCTCGTTGGTCGTACTTTTTTCTTACTTTATCTGAGTAACAGACCCCGTGGCAGCGGGTCAAACAGTAAAAAAACTGTTGTTATTATACAATTGCATATGTCTTTTTTAGGGTTCCGTACCCAAAGTATTGTAAAAGCCAATTATTTTTAAAAGAGTAACGTTAAAAAAAAGAGTAAGAGTTTTTAAGAGAGTAAGTTTAAGGCTCTTCTCCATAGGAAACCACTTGGAACCCACAGAGCACCAATTGGAACCGTGCACCTAGCTTCTGACGTTTCATAAGTGCCCATGTAGGTTTAGGTGAAATAAAATATTTTGATTTTTGAAAGGGTAAAACAGGGCCCAATTACTAAACTGCGCTGTCCGTCCGTCAGTCTGTCTGTCCGTCTGGTCACCAGGTTGTATTCACAGCTGATTTATGTATTTATTTATTGGCCTATCTACAATTGTTACACTGTTTATCTTAATAATACAAGCCATAGGATACAAGCATAGTGTACAATATGATGCGATAGACACAGCATGCAAAAAAAAAGTTTTAACAGCAATAAAATTACATTAATAGTGCAGAAATAACACTTTCAACAACAGTGGGTACCTTTAGAAACACAGTAAATACAAACATGACAAGATAAAAAGTCAATATGGTGGTTGGTTTTGTTTGACTTGGCGCTTGAATTTATGAAGTGTTGTGGAAAAAATATCTATTGATTCGTCGCAATTATTAAGAAGCCTGCAAATTCTGGGGATGGGAGAGTTGGATCCTGACACAGTTTTGCGGAATGGGGGACGTAATAACTTTATGGGGTGCCGCGGATACTTGTGGGGTAGGTTAAAATTAAACTTACTTAACAACTGGGGGCAATCTATTTTACTCTGAAGTATTTTAAAAAGAAAAATTAGATCTATATTATCTCTTCGTTTTTCGAGTGAAGTCATGCTAAATTTTTGAAGACGTTTGTCATAGCTCCGTATTTTTTTGCTTAATCCCACAGAATAGGCAAGATGGTATAAAAATCTTTTTTGGATCCTCTCTAACCTAAGACTATGTGTTGCATAGTGGGGTCGCCATACAACTGCACAGTATTCCAAAACAGTACGAACGAGACAGTTAAAAAGATAAATCTTAGTTTTAGGCTTGTGAAAACATTTAGCATTACGTAACACAAAACCGAGTGCCTTTGAAGCTTTTTTAACAATGTTGTCCATGTGAGGAATAAAAGTCAATTTACAATCCAGGAGGACTCCCAAATCTCTGATCACATCAACTTTACTGAGGTACGTACCATTCATACTGTAACTAAAATCAATAAAGTTAGCCTTGCGAGTAAACGTAAGTTGGGAACATTTTTCTACATTAAGTTGCATATTATTATCCATACACCAGTTTAAGAGTCTGTTCAAGTCATCCTGAAGCAATGTTGAATCGGCTAGAGAATCCACAACGCGGACTATTTTCAAATCATCGGCGAATAAGAATGGCGTGGAGTTAAAGAAGCAATAGGGAAGGTCGTTTACAAAGATGATAAATATTACAGGGCCCAGGTGAGAACCCTGCGGAACACCGGAGGTTATGAACATGGTTTCAGATTTATAGCCATTGGCCACGACATAAAAGGATCTATCCGTCAGGTAAGAGTGCAGCCACTTAAGAAGTGAACCAGCAAAGCCGTACGCAGCAAGTTTTTGAATCAGCACTTCATGGGAAACTTTATCAAAAGCCTTGCTGAAATCGGTGTATATGGCGTCGACTTGCTGGTTAGAGTCAAGTGAAGCTGCAATAACCTCAACGAAAGATACTAGATTACTGCAGGTGGATCTTGCTGCAATAAAGCCATGCTGGTGGTCTGACAGATATTTCCTGAAATAGTTTTGTATGTAAGGGCATACCATTGCTTCAAAAACCTTGGCAAATGTCGGAAGGATGGATATAGGACGATAATTTTCTACCAATTCTTCAGAAAATTATCGTCCTATATCCATGTATTGCTGTTGCCGCTATAACAACAAATACTAAAAAACATAATAAAATAAATAATAAGGGGGCTCCCTTCCCATACAACAGATATGATTTTTTTGCCGTTTTTATAGATAATAGTACGGAAACCTTCGTGCGCGAGTCGGACTCGCACTTGGCCGGTTTTTTAAGTACTTACCGCGAAAAATAAACAGACTCATTGTGCAAACGCTTGTGGAACGTCAAGTACATAGTACCTAAAGTATAAGAAGCGGTTAATAGTACAGCTAGTACTCTTACACTGACAAAGCGGCGGTTAATCTCAAGATACAATTCCGTAGCCGACCGCAGGTGGCAGCCGACGTCGGCGTCGCTAGCTACGGAAGGTATTTCATAGAAATATACAGTATTATCTAACGAAGGACGTTCCCGTTAACATGCAAAAGTATATCGTCCATACAATGTTAAAAAAAAGTATAATGTGTATAATTATAATTTGTTTGTTTGTTACGCTTTCACGCTATAACGGCTGAACGGATTTGGATGAAATTTGACACATGGGTAGACCATGGCCTGGAATAGGACATAGGACACTTTTTATCTCGATATTTCCACAGGATCGAGACTTACGAGGGTGAAACCGTGTGGTTCAGCTATGTAGTTTCTTATATTATAGTTAGAATTTGGTCATCCATGCACACTACAAAAATTTACTATGTTTAAGTATGTAAACAATTAGTAAAATAGTTATAATAAATGTACTTAATGTAACTATTTTAATGAATTATTGGTTCTATCCCCATTATCATAATGAAAACGACGTGCCCAGGCTTTAACCGTCCATTTATGTATCACTTGTGAACTAAGAAGGTATTAAACTCACTCAGTAGGTAACTCATAAATAATGAAAAAAAATCTAAATATCGGACAAAAATACCCCGTGAAACATATTTTTAATAACAAAACAGTGGACAAAGATGTGCAATCGATGCTTTTACCTTTGAATCTGATGCAATATATTTTTTTCTGTCCTAAATATCGCATTAAAAATAATGTTATAACTCCGAACGGTTTCATCTCCAATTTAGTTTCGATGATTGCAACACTAGTATTAATTTTTTCATTTGTCTACCGCACTTTTGAGACGTTGCTTCAGAAAGATTTGATAAGATATACTTTTTACATATACTTCACCACTTCTTATGATGCTGTGTACTATGGGTTGGGATTTACTATTAATTTCGTGATCGGGATAATTCGAACCAAAGAATCTGTTCAGTTTGTCCATACTTTTCAAAAAGTGCACAGATTTCTCGACAATGAATCCAATTTTAAAGACTTCATCATTTGGAATTGGATTACTGTAATCATTACTGTCTTTGGTTTTGTATCTGTATTCGCTTGTTTTTGCATACTGTCGGATTTACCTTACATGACAATTTATTACTGCTGCCTTGTGATTAGTTTTGATTTTAATATTCTTTACGCCATCCGAGTAATACAATTGTTAGAAAATAAAGTTAATCTTTGGAGGATTCATCTTTTAAATTTTCACGATACAGAAAACACGTACGGAGTTTTAGGTTGTAAGAAACTTTTTCAGGCTTACGTTGATATATTAGAGTGTTATGACATCCATAAATATTGTTTTCAGCAATTCGTAAGTGTTTTAAAATCCAATCCAATTAATTAATTTGTTTATGAAAGTTTTTTTTACATACAGTTTTCATTTTGTCTTAATTTATGTTTCAGATACTTTATTACATTTTAGAAATATTCACTCACGCTCTGGTGTATATCCAAGTGGCAATTGAAGGATTTAAAGTAGGCGAGATGGTAAGTATCATTCGAATACTTTATTTGTGCCTGCAGCTCTTTCAATATAATAAAATAACCAAAGAAACAATATAGGCATTTAAAATATCAAGGAGTCGATCAGTCAGAAAGTTAAAGCTGGTTGCCTCTTTAGGTTCCTATGGAGAAGAAAGAAACTCTATGTCACTGTTTTAAAACAAAATGTATTACAGATCTTGGTTGCATCATTTATAATGAATGTAAAGGTACATAATGTGAGAACAATGTAACAAGCCGTGTACGATTAAATTAGTAGTAAAAAAAAAACAATTCAAAAAGATTTTAAAATAAATTGAACTAAGCCAGCTAAGCGATGACCAGTCCCACCTGACGGCACCCGTTCACGGAGACAGACGAAAGCATAAACTCGGTAGGCGTGAAGCCCAACAGCACGGGATGACTAGACTTTTTCTGGCTCAATGATGATATTTGCAAAGTTTTGCACTTGTGTATACACTTTTTTTGTTACAGAAATTATTGACATTCAATTGGTTGTCCTTATTTTTTTGGTTAGGTAAGGATTTAACTTATCAAACAATATGGAGCAAGCAATGTGAGAAGCTTTACATGACTATTCAAGGAGTGCAAGATTCATGTACACTTATTTTAATGACAAATAATTCAGGTTATTTTCCCTCCATCTCTAAATGTTTTATTTTTAATTTAATGTTCCCGCTTATTAGCGGAAACATTAAAATTTCAAATTTAGAAATGCTGTTTTGTTTTGATTCTCCTTTACATATTTAATTTGGCCTTTTTATGTTTGGCAGCTGACCAGAAAAAACTATGCAAGAACGTACTGCGCTTACATCGAGCATCATTCAGCAAGATACGTGTGTGTGGGATGTTCTACGTCGACGCTGCGTTACAATTGAGTCTAATGAGTCTTCTGACTAACTACACTGTTGTGTTGCTACAGTTTGCTTATTTGTAATTCAGGATCATTAAATTAGTATTTCTTAATGAAAACGGGCTATGTTTACTTTTCTAGTAAGTTTTATTGGTACTTTTGAGATGAAATCCATTTTAGAAAGATTGTTTTATTACGCATTTTATACTCAAAAACGGAATGCTTATCTTAAAAATTAACCATGTTGTTTTTTGGATTATTCGGTTTAGGACAGATTCTGGTTTGGGCAGATTCTTGTTACGACAGATTCGTTTTTTGGCAGATTCTTGATAAGACAGATATTTTACAGTTATCTACAGAAGTATTATGTAAGGATTAGGTATAATATACAAAAGTGTGCATTGATTGCAAAACTATTTGTTGCGGATAAAAGGTTCTACACACGACCTGATCTGATGCCTGATATGGTCAGATCAGGAATGATATCACTATATCATGTGGTCTATATAGTCTTAAATCATCTGATAAATTCTCGTCCGATGGCGGACGCAGTTAGTCTTGTGAGATCAGATCAAAATCAAGTCTTGTGGAGCGATCCGACCTGGGGGCCTACTACCACCGTTTACATAGTACAATTATAGTGATTTGCCAAATAAAATTTACAAAATTACTAGGAGATCAGGTTCTGTAGGAGGTATAAGTAATGGTTTAAAAAGATCAGGCCTGGACGCGAAATCTGATGTTACGGATAATATAGTCAGGCCATTGAAATCATACAGTCTGTACGGCTTTTAAATTTAATCTCTTTGGTTCACAATTACATTATCAGTCTTTTTTGTATAAATCATAATGATTCCCTTATTGTCATTGGTGACATGTTGTCATTATTGTTTGAATCTTTTCAAATTAATATTTAGGTCTGTCTCAAATACTTACATAATGGATTTGCCTGGTCCTAGTGGTGAAAGTGATTTGCAGATCATTACAAGCAAAAAGGGAAAACCCGTTGTACTTCACGCTGGGTATCGTTACAACTTTGCCGTAAAAAACAAGAACGGGACGACCAATTATTGGAGATGCCACAATAAGTTAAAGTGCAATACTTCACTAACTTGAATGCTGTGAATAAGGAATCTAAGCACACCTGTACTCCAGACATGGCTAGAAATATTATTGATGCGTTGTTACACGGTTGTAAGAAAGAGGTTTGCGCTAATCTAGAACCGATTCTAAAAATATACGAAAATTATTTTAACACGCTGCCTAAATGCGGAAGATATACCATCATTTAATTCGAAAAAAGATTCTTTATTTATAATGCAAGAAAAAATATCTAACTGTGGATAAACAACTTGTAAAAGCATGAAAAGTTTGAGATTACCTAATGACTTGGTGAAAAACATTTTTATGTTTGATGATGGAGATGAGGATAAAATTTTATTTTTTGGCACTACTTTGGCGAAACAAAATTTGAAAAAATTACAAGAATGTTCAAGGTACTGAGAGACCAGTTCTCAGTGCAGATAACACAGTACAAGTGTGATTACGAAATGGCACAAATTCAAGCAATAAAGCAAATATACCCTGAAGTTGCGATTACGGGATGCTTTTATCATTTTTCTCACGCCGTTTGGAAAAATAGTAAATCTATAGGTTACACTAAAACAGGCAATGGTTCAAAAATCAAGCGGTTGTACAAACAGTTGTTTTTTTTGTTGTTTTAATTTTGTTACCTTTGCTAAGTACGAACGGCTACACATCAGGCATTGGCTATACATTTCTAGGGGTTATTCCTTTTAGGACAGATTCTGGTTTGGGCAGATTCTTGTTACGGCAGATTCTTTTTTTGGCAGATTCGTTATACGGCAGAAGTAACATGACCAACATAAACCATACAATTTCAAAAGTGTCTTATCAAGAATATGTCAAAGTCAACAAACTAAAAACCTTAAAGGTACTTCATCTGTAACATCCGATTTCGCGTCCAGGCCTGTTCTTTTTAAACCATTACTTATACCTCCTACAGAAACCTGATCTCCTAGTATTTTTGTAAATTTTATTTGGCAAATCAGTGTAATTATTGTATATACTATGTGAGCGGTAAAATCAGGTCGGCTCGCTCCGCACGACTTGATTTTGATCTGATCTGGACAAGACTAACCGCGTCCATCCCGCCATCCCGTGTATTCCCGTTCGTCTTACTGCCGTCGTCCCACTGGTGGGACGAACGGGAATTTAATAAATAATATTAAATTTATTCCCGTACGTCCCAAAAATTTTGTTAGTGGGACGAGCGGGAATAATTTAGTAATTTTATTCCCCGCGAATCAGTAGGACGAACGGGAATACACGCGCCATCCAACGAGGATTTATCAGATGATTTAAGATTACAGAGACCACTCATGATATCGCTCCTGACTGCAACAAATAGTTTTCCGATCAATGCACACTTTTGTATAAAATTCTTACATAATACTTGTAGATGACTGTACAATATCTGTCTTATCAAGAATCTGCCAAAAAAAGAATCTGCCGTAACAAGAATCTGCCCAAACCAGAATCTGTCCTGAACGGAATAACCCCTTCTGCCGTATAACAAATCTGCCAAAAAAGAATCTGCCGTAACAAGAATCTGCCCAAACCAGAATCTGTCTTAAGCCGAATAATCCGTTTTTTTAAGTATCTACATAAGTAAAAGTTATTTAGCAAACGTCTATATGCAGTGAAATAATCAATAAAACAATGGTGGTTTTGTAATTGTTATGTAGAAATAATTGTGTATTTGTGTAATTATCCTAATTTGAGTAGTTGGGTACTTTAAAGCTATAATTGCATAAAGTTTTTGATGTTTCGACAAATAAATCTAATATTTACACAATAAATCACTTTATTGAAAATTAATAAAAAAACGTTTAAATGACTAATTTTAGGAGCGTTTATTTTAAAAGTTGGCAACGTTGCAAATAGCTGTCAAATATTTACCTGTTTTGGTTAATTTGGTATGGATACATGAAATATGGCTAACTAGTGAACTAAAATATTGATTATAATATATATATATTCGGTGTTACGATATTAATTAATGCATTTCGCATTAATTAATATCGTAACACCGAATATTTAGTTTTAGATGTAAAAAAGTATTTGGAAAGTTTCCAAATGCCTTTTTTACATCTAAAACGGTTACAACATCAAATTCAATGTTATAATTGCAATTCATTATTAATATTCTAGTTCCCTAGTTAGCCATAATGAATAGACGCAGAGAAAAACGCGCTGTCGCTGACGCTATCTCTGCATCCAACGCTCGGTGTGGCAACACGTCGTGTTCTGTTTTGCAACTGGTCAAACATCACCCTGAGGATCCTCGTTGAGAGGTGAAACACGTGTCGATTTCTTACAGGGTTTTTTTATGACTCTTGAAGAATTGTTAAGCGGAATAGGTTACTAAATATATTTACGTCTATTATATTTTATAATGTATTTCCGCAAAGTCACGCCTGAATCAATTAACTAACATTTTTTAAGGAAAGTAGGCTTTATAAATTAACTTTATTTACTCCAACAAACCCTGAACCATTGCATGCACCTAAAAACAAAACTGTATTGTCTGCGTAACGTTGGCCTACCGTAAACAGATTAGCAAATTTTTTTTTACCGTAGCAAATTTTCACATAAAAAATAAAAATCGTTTCCCAGTAATTATTTTTGTGCTATATTCCTTAATTTGATGTACTGAATGCGTAGTTGACGGCTATGTGATTGGTCTTTTAAAACCCTGCATAATTATTATTATGTCCTGCTAGACTAATTTGTTTAATGACATTTTCATTAAAGTAGTTCACTATTGATACCATCTCTATACTACCATAGAAGTCCGATGTGTGTGGTTAATACATTTACCATCGATTGTTGTACCACTTGTTGGTAAGGTAACTACTGTTAATGATCTATTTAAAAATGAAGACATTACTAAATATCGATCGAAGTTATTCCGTGAATTTTGTTTTAGACAATATAGTGGACGATGATGTGCAGGCAATGCTATTGCCTTTAAATCTAATGCAGTATATTATGTTTTGTCCCAAATATCGCATCAAAAATGATATTATTATTCCAAACAGTTTCATCTCCTATTTTGTTTCAATGCTCGCTACACTAGCTTTTACATTTTTGTTCCTGTATCGCAACTATATGCTGTTCTTTTTTAAAGATTTTATGGGATCTACGAATTTTACGTATTTCATATCATATTTTGACTGCGTTTTCTACAGTGCTGGATTTGCTATGAATGTCGTGGTCGGGTTCATTCAAACCAAAAAATGTATTAAGTTTGTTTTAACTTTTCAAAAAGTGCATAGATTCCTCGATAATGAAACCAGTACTAAAAACTTCATCATTTGGAATTGGATAATTGTAACCCTATCCATTTGCGGATACATAGCGGTTTTTACTTCTTTTAACGTAGCGATAAGTACACCATTCTATCATATAATAGTTACATTCTTCTTTATATTTTTCGATTTTAATGTAATTTATGCCATTCGAATCTTTAAATTGTTGGAACATAAAATTGTTCTTTGGAATATTCAAGCTTCAAATACTCTAGGAACAGAAGATATCAACCGAGAAAATTATGTAAACAAAATGTTTCAAACTTACGTTGATATATTAGAGTGTTATAACATTCAGCAAGTTTGTACTCAGCAATTTGTAAGTAGTTTGTCATTATAATTATGAAAAGAACAATGTCAGGTTTCGGCCTACACAATTTTAAAAATTAAATTCACACGGACACAAAGTTTTTACCTGCAACAATTTAAATATTTAATTCCAACTTATTAGAAAATATTCAGTTCTATTCGAGAACTTTTCGAAAAGAAAATGATTTTAATATGTAATCATTTTGTTCATCATGTTCCAGGTTTTTCTTTTTCTAAATAAAAGTCTCAGGTAGTTACCTATTCTGCCACTGTAATCGATTATTCGAAATAATTATTTACTCTTTACTTTTTATTTACCACCTTTAAATTGTTTTATATTTTTTTTTTACATAAATAATACGTTCATCGTGTTTATTATGAATACATTTAGTAGTTTTTAAAGAATATTATAAAAACGAAATTCAAGAAATCGATTTTCCTGACCTGTGTTCGATGACTTAACCGTAATTTAATGGCAACCCTGTTAGCCTCTGTCAAAATCGCGCGCATGACAGTGAGTTGACGATGACAAGATGTCAAACATCTTGTGTTGTTACCGGTATTTTTATACGTGTACAGTTGTTTTCTTCTCGAATTCCTCTATATTTTGAGAGAATGTGCCATCGACTACGTTGTATTAATTGTGGTATAAATGTGTTCCGGATGAAACGGCATTTAGTTGAATCTGTCGATGTCTGTTCATTGTTGCAAGCAATGGACTTCACTTTCTGAGGTAAAGTTCGATTCTTATTCATAGAAGTTCAATGTAAAAGTGGAAATCACAGAAAAGCTTTTGACATAAAACTACACAAAAAAACGTAAGAATTTTCACTGTCCGTGACAAATTAATATTGAGCCAAAGTTACTATGGACATCTGACATTGTTCTTTATTGGGTAATTCACAAAAAAAAACCAGCAATATTCCAGAGAGCTTTGTCCGATGCAAAACAACGGGCAATGATGAAAACTAAAAATAAAAACTATTAACAAAATAGTATAATTTTACTCAAAGTTTTCTATTTTTCAGATATTATATTACATCGCAGAAGCATTGATTCACACACTGATTTACATTCAAGTGACGATTGAAATATTGAAAAGAGGCGCTTTGATTCATGACTTCGTAAGTTTCTTGCAATATTTTCTATGAATCCACGAAAGGCCGCTGTAGTTATGACTTAGGAGTTCCCCGATGAGCCACAATGCTACCGATTATAGAGGCACATGATGGCGAAGCAGTAATGCTCGCGAAGGAGGAGGTGGAACGCGTGAGGGAGAGGCAAAGTTTGCGCCCTCACGCCCCAAACCGCCGCCGCTGGAGACACCCTGGGCGTCGAGAATCCCAGGCAGATTCACGGCCACCATAGGCGCGGGCTTGTGGACGGCGAGCAATGGGTAGCTCGCCGTCTATATACTTAAATAAATATTTTAAAATCTTAAGAATGTTATGGGTTGAACAGTGTATTAGAATCGTAGGACAAAATGCTCTTTTTGTTACAGAATTCAGCATCTGTGGCATCTCTTTCTATATACTTTTGGATGGTAAAGGATTGGTCTTGGCAAGCAATGTTGAGTCTTCAATGCGAGAGATTCTACTCGGCTACTGAAGATGTCCAAGATACTTGCGCACTTATTTTGAAGTCAAATTGTTCAGGTACTTATAAATCACAAATTCTTTATTTCATTATCCTCCTGATACATCTGTGTATTATTGTGTGTAATATTGAATACGTTAATTGCGATGTTATGAAGACTCCCCCCAAGAATAGACTCCCTTGACTTTTCCTACTTTCTTTTTTATAATTTATAATACAAATATAAAATACACTTAGCTCTTCATTATCTTCATCTTTAGCATCTTGAGCGTCTTATTTTCTGTCAAATCTTGACGAATTCCTTTTTTACCCGACTGCCCCAGAAGGAGGGTAATGTTTTTCGAGAGTATGTATGTATGTTTGTATGTATGTATGTCTATTTCTTTGGCACGCTCTGTATGATGATATTGATGGATTTTAACATTTGAGGTGTCGTTAGATTCGTCTTAATTGTGGGAGTGACATAGGCACTATTATATATTTATTATATATTTCATCTGCAAACAAAAAAAAAAAGGGAGCGAAAGATTTTTTTTTAGTAAATTACAATATTGTTATCAAATAAAAGCTAGTAGTTAAGTAATTCCAAAAATATAAATTAATAAAAAAAAAGAAAAAAAAAAGATTGAAATAAAACAAAATTATTTAAAAAACAAAAAACCCGCCTGCAAAAACGCATAACTTAAAAAAGAAAAACAAGCATTATAATCTGTAAAATTTTGGTATTACAGGCGGGGAACAAACCAATAACCTGAAATATGGTGTAACTTTTGTTTATTCCCCGCCTGTAATACCAAAATTTTACAGATTATAATGCTTGTTTTTCACTTTTAAGTTATGCGTTTTTGCAGGCGGGTTTTTTGTTTTATTAAATAATTTTGTTTTATGTACTAACTAATGTAACTTTATGTTTTTTTAGAACCCACCTTATTCTTTTCTTTTTCGTGTAGTAAGTGACTAACATGGTGTCAGAGTTTTTTAAAGCCGCCTCACGATGTTTTCCGATAATACCAATAGATAAAGGTACATTCAGAAAACATGCTAGTTTATTATTTATTAAAATTCCTATATATATGCGTGTGTTTCTATTCTTTATATATCTATCTTTCCCTGTATTTGTTATAATAGTTCTTGTACTACATAGTTTAGTTTTCTGTTTATTTATCCATGTTAAAATATTATTTAAATTAATTTCTTATTCTTGTACACCCTAGAGGAATGTTGTAAAGATGTTTTTAAAATTATAATCAACTTTATTTGTTAACCACCTTCAACAACAATAAACAATATTATATTTAAAGGCAATCGTGTCTTTATCAGAAGAGGTCTTATTGTCTCTTATTATGCGTGGGTTTGCGGGCTAGGAGATGTAATTAAATGGGAATGAACAATAACGTAAACGACGTTCCACCGAGTACGTGAGGCGCGAGCGCAGATCAATCAACTCACTGCCCTTCTAGGGTGTTCACCATGAGCACCAATACCCGTTCGCCATGAATCCATGCCAGTTTCCCGGTTTCGATCCATCTTCGCGATCTTCCAATATTTTTGGCGGGGGGCCGCCTCCTCAGTACTCGGGGTTACGTCAAGTTGACAGCTGTCACAATCGTTCGAAAATCAACTCCGTAAGTTTAGCGTCGTAATATCTTTAGACGCGCCGTCATATTCTATATCGCATTGTTAATGACGGTAAACCTACGGTTTTATAAAAAAATATTGTCAATAACAGATGCTGAGAAAAAACTATGCAAGAACATACAACGCTTGCATCAAACATCATTCAGCAAGATACATGCGTGTGGCCTGTTCTACGTAGACGCCGAGTTACAATTAAGTCTAATGGGTCATTTTACCAGCTACACGATTATATTGTTACAGTTCGCATTTGTGTAATTATTTATTAATGCTTTATAAAATTAAAGTACTTTGTGAATGGCATTTTTATTATTTCCTCATTCTTGCCACACAATATGAACCGAAGACCTGGAGAAGGTCACAAGAATCCGCTAGGCGAGGGAAGCGCAGAAGGCCTAGACCAGTTGCAATCGCTTTCGAAGCGTTTTGTATTTATAAAACAACTTTCAACAGAATGGACATAAGTTTTTCGGTAACTAATGTCAATCCATTTTTTACTTTTACATCATCGTTATCGCTGATTAATATTATTTTTTGTTAAGACAATACTAAGCGGATGCCTAGTTCCAGCATTGTAAGTCTAATGCTGCAGATGATATGATTTATCCGTGCGAAAGTGAGTTTCTTTGATTGTTACGCTTTCACGCTAAAACGGCTGAATGGATTTGAATGAAATTTGGTACATAGGTAGACCTGACCATGACCTGGAATAGTACGTTCCCGTGGGATAATTTCCGACCTCCACGCAGGGAACGCGGGCAAAAGATAGTATAATACTATCTTACATGGGAACATAAACGCGTTGCGAACATTGCTATATTAAGACTATATATGTGGCCTTTTTCTGAGACCTTTGTAAGAGGCAGTAGTTTCATGTTTTAAATTATATCCTGAAGATATTATAATAGTTATATTAACTGAAACAACTTTATACTATAGCGATATAGAGAGAGCCGGCAAGAAACTTTACTGCTTACTAACAAGCCATGGAGTAAGCCATAGTATTGTATATGTCTGTTTTGATATTATTGTCTTTATACTTAAGATGGATGACATTTCATTTTTAATTTGAGTATGTGTTGTAAACTGAGTACAATTTGCTACGTCCGACAATTAAAAACTTTGTCTTTGAGTGCTTGTTCTTGTCTATTGACATACTCGGTCAAATTAATGAAACAGGAATATTTTTTATTGGTTCCCTCTTTATTATAGTAATGAATTTGACGTTCGGGGTTTAAAACGTTTACCATCGAATATTGTATCAGTCGTGAAAAAAGAGGCTACCGCTAAGGATCTATTTCAAAATGAACAAACTTTTTCATATCAGACGAAAATATCCTGTTAATGTTCTTTTAAATGAAACGGTGGACAAAGATGTTCAGTCAATACTTCTGCTTTTGAATCTAATGCAATATATTTCATTCTGTCCTAAATACCGGATGAAAAACAATTTAACTCCAAATAGTTTCGTCTCCAATTTTGTTTCGTTAATTGGAAAACTAGTATTCATATTTTCATACATATACCGCCACTATTTGCTTTTCTTATACAAAAATTTGACCGGATTTACTATTTTTTATTATATGTATATCACTACTTATTTCGACTGCATCTTCTATTGCTTCGGATGCGTTTTGAATTTCGTGATTGCGATCATTCAAACCAGAAACGCTATCAAGTTGGTTGTAACTTATCAAAAAGTACAAAGATTTTTAAACTGCGAAACTAGTACCTGAGCCTTCACAAATTGGAATTGGATATTTGTTATTATGACTATGTGTGGCTTTGTCGTTTTTTTCACTTCTATTTGCATACTGCTCAGAATAAATTTATATTTTATCTACGTTAGCTGCTTAGGGATTTTCTTCGATTTTAATATACTTTACGCAATTCGTATATTCTAATTGCTGGAAAATAAAATTATTCAGTGGAATATCCAATCCTTAAATATTCATGGAACAGAAGACACACGAAACAATTATTGCACAAAAATGTTTAAAGCTTATGTTGGCATATTAGAGTGTTATGACATCCACAAAGGTTGTTCCCAGCAACTCATAAGTACCTTTCAAATGTATACAGCCTGATTTTTATCTTCATCTAATAATATTAAGATCTTTGTTGTCAAGTTATAACATTATCCGGTACGCGGTCGCCACTCCAGAACATTTCGGCCCCATCGGCCATCTGTTACTGTTACGTACTGCCACTTAAGTTTGGCAATACTTCGGGCTATGTCGGAGGTTCTGGATTGGCGACAAGGTGGACCGAGGACCTGGTGACGGCCGCGGGAATGCGCTGGATGCGAGAAGCACAGAACCGGTCGAAGTGGCGGTGCTTGGGGGAGGCCTATGTCTAGCAGTGGACGTCTTTCGGCTGAAATGATGATGTTGAATAACATTATTGTTGTTTGTTTTAGTACTAAATGGTATCACAAAATTGCCTTGTTTTGAGCTTTATACTCGAAAAAGTGTAACATTTTAAACATTTTGACCGTTACCTATGGAACTTTTGTCGTAACGATCAAAGTGTGAACGTTTTACGTAACAAATGTCATTTCTGTCAAAATGCGTGACTTTCTTCGGTCTAGTTCTCATTCGCCAAGTGTGCAAAAACGAAAGAAACTTCGTTCCAAGGAAACTAGGCCATAATGTTTTCATTTTTCAGATACTATATTACATGATAGAAATATTTATTCACTCTGGTTAACATTGAATTCGTCATTGAATTGCTAAACAATCTAGTGACAGTTGATAACGTCTTGGTGAATATTTGAGGGCCTACTTTTGTATAGGTACTTTTTAAAGTAAAAAAGTAAAAATCGTTTATTTCAACATTTAAATTACAATATTGAGGTACCGTTGGTCCCAAACTAGGCGCAGCCTGTATCTTGGGCACCATTATATAAATATAAAATATTTTGATTATGTTTAAATAAAAGTTCAAATAAAAGTTGAAAATGGCGAAGTTAGCCTCTTCGAGACTGCAAAACTAAAAATTACAAGAATATAAATATAAACTAATTCCGGTGTGAAAACTAAAATAATTCATAAAGATAACATTACTTAGGTAATTAAAAACAAAAACTTGGTATACTTAATTTCTATAAGCTGCTGCTGTTTTGTATGTGTGGGTGTGGGTGGGGGAGTGTGTGTGGGTGTGGGTGTGTGTGTGTGTGTCTCTGTGTGTATAAGTTGATTTTATTTGATGATAGTAAGGATTGTTTCAGTAGAGGTGTAAGATTATTTTATTCAATAGTTTTTTAATCTTGTTAAATCTCTCAGGCTTTAAGCCACAATTTAATTGAAAGTGTTTTCGGATTACTACAGACAATTATTACAGATTATGCAAAAAAACTCTGCAAGAACGTACTACGCTTACATCGAGCATCGTTCAGCAAGATACGTGTGTGTAGCCTGTTCTACGTAGACGCTGCGTTATGTTAATGATGTATTTTAAAATTAATAAATTCCTTCGTATCAGGCAAGACTATCTTGTGAATTTTGTAATTAGCCTTTGCTTATGCCTTTAAATTTAACGCAATATCATGTTTTGTCCTAAAGATTGCATCAAGAACAATGTCATAACTCTGAATAGTCTCATTTCTAATTTTATTACAATTACTGGAACACTAGTATAAATATTTTCATTCTTGTACCGGAAATACAGTATGTTAACTAACAAAGGGCGTTCCCGTTAACCTGCAATAGTATAGCGTCTATACATGCTAAAAAAAATATTACCATTAAAAAAAATATGTTTTTTTTTAATGTAATATGTTTGTATGGTAAAATATTCACAAAAAATATTAAATTGTTACGGAAAATAAACTCTCTGTATACGCCCACTTGTCACACTTGTTTTTATACGTTGAAATACAAGTGTGCGTGTACAGAGTGTTTCTTTTACGTTAAAATTTAATCGTTTTGTGAACACTTCACGACACAAACAAACAAATTTTTTTTTTTTGGAGTGTTAATATTTTTTTTAGCATGTATACACGCTATACTATTTCAGGTTAACGGGAACGCCCTTTGTTAGTTAACATACTGTATAAATGCTTTTCCTTCACGATCTTAGAAATAATACGTTCATGTATATCACCTCTTATTTTGACTTCATCTTCTATGGTTTTGGATTTGGTATAAGTTGCTGGACCGGCATTATTCACAACAACAAATCTATCAAGTTTGTGTTCATTCTTTAAAGCTTCCACAGGTTTATAAATAATGAAAAAAGTACTAGATACATCATCATTTGGAATTGGATTACTGTAATCATGTCTCTGTGTCGTTATTTTATTGTTTTTACTTCTTTCCTCGTAAAAATAAAAGCACCATTCTTTTACATATGTTTTGTGTACCTTTTCGTCTTTTTCGATTTTAATGTAGTTTATGTTGTTCGAATCTATATATTTTTGGAAAATAAAATCGATTTATACAAACGTGTGAATGATGTACTTGAATCTACCTACTTATTTAATGTTTGATTAAAACCCAAAAACAACTAGCCGAACTGAATTATCAACTATTTCGTCTATATATCTTTATGAGCAGTGGTGGCCCAGTGGTAACGGCCGCGACTTACGAGTTGTAGGTCGTAGGTTCGAACCCTGACAGGCGCTTAACTTTGTGTAAATTATTTCATCACCACTGCTCTCAAAACGGTGAAAGAAAACATCGTGAGGAACCTGAAAAATCGGCATGTCCTAGAATCAAAAATTCGAAGACATGTCTTCCAAGTCTACCAACCCGCACTGGGCCCGCGTGGTGGATTACGGCCCATTCCCTCTCACAGAGAGGAGGCCTGTATCCCAGCAGTGGGAACATTATAGGCTGATTATGTAATATCTTTATGATAACTTCTACCATTAGTCATCAACTTGACGGTTGGAGTTAATAATGTAGCAGGTGGTAGGGCAGGTCGATGTTTCAAATTAATCATGTCCATATTATTGATACGATCAGCCAGTAAATGTTTATGTAAATAGACTGTCACTGCTTCGTCAAGGTGACTTATTTTTACATAATATTACTACTTTATACAGTCATTCTTCGAAAAGTGGTAGTTCAAAAAAGTTACAAAAATTTAAAATGGTTTCAGAATCTTCATTTCATGCATTAACAAATAATCGCCTGCAAAAACATGTGCAAAAAATAGTGTGTTCTTTTAACTTTATTCTCAATCTGTTTTTGATTTCAAAATATAGTGTACGAAATAAACATATTTATCCAACCGGAAAAATATATCACATATTTTCATTTTGCCGTGTGTTGATTATGAGTTTGTTTTTTATATGTCGAATGATTTATGTAGACTTCACAGATGTAAATACAAAGCAGATTGAAAGTGCTGTCTTGAAATGCTTTTATGCTATCAATTATATCGCCTTTTTGATCGGGATCATAATGATATTTATGCTGGACATAATACATAAGGAAAACAACGTCTTACTTATTTTGAAGATCTAAACTATATATATGGACTTCAGAAAGAGTATTCAGAGTTTCATTAATTGGAACTGGATCTCCATAGCGACTCTAGTCTTTACTGATATTTATATAATTATTGTATATAGTGTAACAATTAAAGGCTCTTATGACGTCGTTTCTATTGTTGACCATATTGATGACATATTGTGTATCGCATTGGAAATCAATTTCGTTGTAGCCATCCGAATTATGATATTGTTAAGAAAATATCTCGAAGAATGGATTAAAGACGTCTTGTTAATGAAAGGAGAACAAGAAAATGATGAACATTGTATGAAATTGCTTGGAATATACCAAAATATAATGGAAGCTTACCGTTTGTTTAAGAAAATTTTCCAAGTAGCGGTAAGCTTACAATTATTTTACTAAAATATTTGTTAAGTACCGGAAAATTACGTTTTCGTGTTTTAAAGATCGAAAGAACAGTATACTTCTTTGGATGTGCCTCATCCAGCGCATTCCCGCGTACCGAAAGACGTAGCGTTGGAAGGCCCCCCACAAGGTGGACCGATGATCTGGTGAAGGCCGTGGGAATGCGCTGGATGCGAGAAGCACAGAACCGGTCGAAGTGGCGGTGCTAGGAGGAGGCCTATCTCGTGGACGTCTTTCGGCTGAAATGATGATGATGATAATCATAGTTGCTACAACACATAAAAGATTAATTATCATAATTTCAGTTCTCTGTCAACTGTAGGCCTAAACAAAGTAACATTCTATCAGCGGTAACGACGATAGAATAGTCAAAATTGTGTGGGACCGACAAAATTGTATACCAATCCCGTTGAAAAGTGCTGACGAAACGCTTTGAAAGAGATTGCCACGTGTTTGAAACCTCTGGCGCCTCCTCAGGCCAGCGCCCTTTCGAACCTTATGGCATCAACCATCTTAACATTAGCTGTTGAGTAAGAAGCTACACAATAGCTCTGCTTGAGGCTTTGAAAATTATCATCGTAATCATTGGCATTTGGTAGACTTGATCTTTGTTCCTACTCCTGAGTAAGTTACTCGTATTTTAGAGTACATATAAATAATGAAAAAAAAAATTTTTTTTTGCAGGTTTTTTTTCAGGTTTTTAACACGTTTTACGGAAATCTAGTCTATTTTGATATAACGCTCAATGAGTTAAGAAGACGTACAGGAATGGAGATTGAAGTAAGTGGAAAAAGTTTTTCAACGGAACAGAGGCGTATGGCGTTTTAGAATCTAAACCAGTATCAAAGAGAGATGAAGCTATACAGTCGGATATCACCATCTCTTTTACACAACAGAACAATCAGTAGATACTTGAACAATTGTAAACAATTTTTTATTATTTTAGGTGCAACCCATGATTCACATCTTTGCGATATTTACATGGGTATCAAAATGTGTAGTACTAGTAACAACACTCAGTGTTTACTGTGAGAAATTCTATATAACTGTTGAGGAAGCTAAGACGGCGTGTATACAGCTTATGAAGAACAGGAATTGTCCAAGTAAGAAGGTTTTATATGTAAATGTATTACATTTTTTGGTTCTGAATATAATTTCTGATGATAGCATCTTTTTCACAGAGAGTCAACAACATCTTTACAGGAATGTGATACAGTCGAATCGATCGTTCAGTAAGATGACCGCATGTGGCCTGTTCTATGTAGATGCTACGCTGTCCACAAGTTTGGTGGTAGTTTTTACTCACTACATTATAATACTGCTACAGTTAAATTTTCTGTAAAATAAATATTTATGAGGGTTATAGTTAGCAACAAGAGTAGAACAATTTAATTTATTTATTTATAAAACAATTCACTTTGTGTGTGCGGGAGGAGTGGTAGCCCAGTGGTAACGGACGCGACTTACGAGTTGTAGGTCGTAGGTTCGAACCCTGCCAGGCGCTTTACTTTGTGAACATAATTTCATCACCACTGTTCTCAAAACGGTGAAGGAAAATATCGTGAGGAAACCGGCATTTCCTAGAACCAAAAATTCGAAGACATGTGGCATGTACCAACCCGCACTGGGCACACGTGATAGATTACAGCCCACTCCCTCTCGCAGAGAGGAGACCTGTGTACCAGCAGTGGGAATATTATAGGCTGATTATGCTATTTGAACATTACATAAATTGTTAATATTATTGCATTCGATACATTTTAAAAATATGATATACTCGATAAAATAAGATATTCTACTCAATATAATTCTAATTAAAAAGTCAAGGCGTGAGTTTATGAATGTATGTATGATAAGCGCACTGCTTAAGTCAATCATTAATTTAATTAAAAGTTTATTTAGTTACTATTAATATAGTACATAAATTCAATTTATAAAGCTGGGCCCTGTAGGTGGCCACGCGCGGAATCAGTGGCGTGTCTTAGGTCGTCAGTAACCAGATGTATGGAAACTTTGGCTACTCCAAAATTCCAACAACCAAACTATTAAGGCTTTGACCACAACAGAGGAAAGAGGACGAGTAAGGATGTGTGCTAATTTATATTTAATTGCCCAAAAAAGAATTGTTAGTGCACGCAAAGAAGACCTTTGCAAACCCTTTTCCTGCAAACTCAAGAAATGACCAATACTTTACTAAACAGTGGATGGCTTTTTTTTTTTTTGGGTGGGAAATCATCAAATGACTTCTCCCGCTCTGGGCGGAGCGGATGGGAGTATCAGACTCTTACTGACTAAAACCCACCCGTGTTCCTTCAGTTGCCTGTTGCCAGGGTCCCGGTATCCCTTTCGGACTATTCCGCAACCCTGGCAGAAACAGTGGATGGCTGCGTCTCAAATCCTTTTAACTCAAGATCTTAGTATTGTATAATTGCATAACACATGTACTACTATGTGTACTATGTACTTACCTACTTTAAAGCTACAATTTACTCGGTACGTCTTTTATTGACTTGAATGTGCCCTGGCGGCTGAGAGTATGTTATGCTCACTCAAATGTCTCGCTGGTGGTGGCGTGTGTGTTGGATCATTAAGTTCCCTTCAAAATGGTTG
This sequence comes from Lithophane socia, assembly GCA_947522985.1. NCBI lineage: Eukaryota > Metazoa > Arthropoda > Insecta > Lepidoptera > Noctuidae > Lithophane > Lithophane socia. The sequence goes on along the minus strand of OX383273.1, from coordinate 1,962,952 downwards.
AGCTGAACGGTGCTGATCCATGCGTCATGTTCGTGAACGGGCGCCATCAGTAGGGACTGGTAATTTCTTAGCTGCCACCGCTTATTTTAATTTATGTTAATTGTTTTGCTTTTTTTGTTTTACTTTTAATTACGGACGCTTTTAACGTGCACCTTTTTCTACATTGTACTCACATGTTAACATGAATGATGTAACCAATAAACTTATTGTAACAATATTCTGATTTAAAAGAGTGTCCGTGGAGTTTCTTGCCCGTTCTTCTCCATAGGAACCTACTACGCTTCGGAATGAGTAACTAGCTTCATCTTTTTGACTGACCGACCCCTTGACAATTCAAAAGTATCTGTAATTGGTTTATTTGAAATAAATGCTTTGAGTTTCAGTTTGAGTCTTTTATTAGTTGCTTAAATGATAAGCACCGTACAAACAATGCAATAGACTAGAGAGTTAGCAGAAGATATTAAACCCTTAAGGTGACCGACATAGCCCGAAGTATTGCCAAACTTAAGTGGCAGTGGGCAGGGCATATTGCTCGCAGAACAGATGGCCGATGGGGCCGAAAGGTTCTGGAGTGGCGACCGCGTACCGGAAGACGTAGCATTGGAAGGCCCGCCACATGGTGGACCGCTGACCTGGTGAAGGTCGCGGGAATGCGCTGGATGCGAGAAGCACAGAACCGGTCGAAGTGGCGGTGCTTGGGGGAGGCCTGCAGTGTCCAGCAGTGAACGTCTTTCGGCTAAAATTATGATGATAATTGAACCCTGAATAAAAAAAAAGAAGAAAGAAAGGAAGACCCGAATAGGCAAAAGCGTGAAATTTTATTCGAGAACTGCTGCAATAAACAATTTATTTATTTATTTAGGATCTCCAACAAAGGATACACATACACAATATAAATTACAAAAAAAAAAACGGTTCTTTCACGTGTGCTCCTTTAATTACAGGAGACAACAGCATGCACATATAACTAGGTGTAAACAGCATGAAAATAAAAATAGGGAAAATAAATTAGTGATGAAGTTGCAAAAAAATAAAAATAAAAATTAACATGTCAAGATTGAGCATTCTTAATACAATTAAATTGTTCAGTATACCTGATGTGTTGGAGGGCAAATCTAACGATTTAAATCTTTGTAGGGCGGAGTTTGCTTTAGTTGTCAACAACGTTCTTTTGGAGAACACTAAATTACTTTCATACTGATTTATGGTAGCCACTGAAGAGTTCTACTATCCATCTCTTGGCTCCATCATCAGACACTCAACACCAAGTGCAATCTATTGGACTCAATAAAACGAATCATATGAACCCAAACTCGAGCGGTTTACTAGTACCCACTTACAAATTCCAATATCCACCTCCTGGCAACATCATCAGCCCCTCGACACTAGGTGCAATATATTAGACTCGTCAAAACGAATCATATGAGCCCAAACTCGTACGGTTTTCTAGTAGCCACTTAAACATTCCACTATCCACCTCCTGATACCATCATCAGACCCTCGACGCCAAGTGCAATATATTGGACTCATCAAAACGAATCATATGAGCCAAAACACGAGGGATTTACTAGTAGCCACTGAAGAGGTGTACTATCCAGCTCCTGGCTCAATCATGAGATCAGCCAAGATTCCAAATTATAGTATTGTTATCGAAACTACATTAAAAATGCAAAGTTTCATTTCGATACGACACTTGGAAGTTGATAAATTAGGTACGTTGAAAAATTCCGTTACATAGATGTGAATGTGATTCTAGAACCCTGAGATCTATCTCATGGGGATAGTTTCAGCGAAAACAAATAGCATTTAGGTGGCATACTATGTTTGCTCTACCTCGCCGTGCATGAATTATTTTAATCGACTCGAATGGGTGTTTTTGTAAACGTATGAATGTTGTACTTTTTTTTTTTTTAATGTTCAATTTTAACCCAAAAACTACTAGCCGAACGGAATTATCGACGATTTCGCCTTTATTTCTATAATAACTTCTACCATCTATACATCATATGTAGCAGGTGGTAGGACAGTTCGATGTTTCAAATTAATCATGTCCATATTATTGATACTATCAGTAAGTAAATGTTTATGTAAGTAGACTGTCATTTTCTCGTCAAAGTGTCTTACTTTAACATAATATTACCAATATTTATAGTCATTCTTCTAAAAGTAGCAGTTCAGAAAAGTCACAAAAAAATGGTTTTAGAGCCTTCATTTCATGTGTTACTAAATAATCGCCTGGAAAAAGATGTGCGAAAAATAGTGTGTTCTTTTAACTTTGTTCTCAATCTGTTTTTGATTTCAAAATATAGTGTACGAAATAAACATATTTATCCAAGCGAAAAAATATATCACGTACTTGGGTTTTGCCGTATCTTGTTAGTGAGTTTGTTTTTTATATGTCGAATGATTTATGTAGACTTCACAGATATAAATACAAAGCAGATTGAAAGTGCTGTCTTGAAAATCTTTTATGCTATCAATTATATCGCCTTTTTGATCAGGATCATAATACTATTTATGCTGGACATAATACATAAGGACAACAATGTTTTACTTATTTTGAAGATCCAAACTATATATATGGACATCGACTTCAGAAAGAGTATTCAGAGTTTCATTAATTGGAACTGGATCTCCATAGTTACTCTAGTCTTTACTGATATTTATATAATTATTGTATATAGTGTAACAATTAAAGGCTCTTATGACGTCGTTTCTATTGTTGACCATATTGATGACATATTGTGTATCGCATTGGACATCAATTTCGTTGTAGCCATCCGAATTACGATATTGCTAAGAAAATATCTCGAAGAATGGATTAAAGACGTCTTGTTAATGAAAGGAGAACAAGAGAATGATGAACATTGTATTAAATTACTTGGAATATATCAAAATATAATGGAAGCTTACTGTTTGTTTAAGAAAAATTTCCAAATAGCGGTAAGCTTACAATTATTTTTACTACAAGTTTTTTATGTACCGGAATTATGTTTTCGTGTAGATAACAGTACGTTTCTTTGGATGTGCCGGACACACAATGTGTTCTGTGCACAATTACGAAGTATCAGGGATAATTTGAAAGATTTCGGTAGTGTGTAATCATAGTTGCTACAGCACAAAAAAGATCAATATTATCATAATTGCAGTTCGGTCTCAGCTTAAACAAAGTGACATTCTATCAGCGATGACGACGATAAAATAGTCAGCAATGTGTGGGACCGACAAAATCTTATGCCAATCCCGTTGAAAAGTAAATAATAATAATAATTAATATTTTATTGACATAAAAGTATGTTACATTTATGTATGGCAACCCTGACTCCTGCACTAGGTTGTGACCTGTGACCCTACAGGAATCGGTTTCTTCTCCCAGTAGTTTTACACAAATAATATGCACTAAAATTTAAACAATTTTAAATTATAAAATACCTGCTTGAGGCGTATGTGTGACGGTAGGTGTGTATGCATGTGTGGGTATGTGAATGTGTGTGTTTATGTGTGAGTTTGTGGATGCCTGAGCGTACGTGTGCGTAAGTACTGACGAAACGCTTTGAAAGAGATTGCCACATGCCCCACGTTTCTGAACCCTCTGGTGTTTCATCATGCCAGCGGCCTTTCGAGATTTTGGATTTCTTTGTCAAGATCTTGGATTTTTTATACAAAACTTAATATGGCATGAACCATCTTAATTTTTACTTCCCACTCAATAGCTCTTGCGCTTGAGGCTTTGAAAATTATCATTATCAAATTATAATAATCATTGGCACTTAGTTGACATGATCTTTGTTCCTACTCCTCAGTAAGATGAAAATTATGATTATAAAAAAATTTAGAGAATTTCGTAGGTTTTGTTCCAGGTGTTTTACACGTTTTACGGAAATCTAGTCTATTTTGACATAACGCTCAAAGAGTTAAGAAGAGGTACAGGAATGGAGACCGAAGTAAGTGGAAAATGTTTTTCAACGGATCATAGGCGTACTATAGCGTTTTAGAATCATGACCAGTGTCAGAGAGAGATGAAGCTGTACAGACGGATATCACCATCTCTTTTACACAACGGAACAATCAGTGGTGCTTAGATTTTTTTAAACTATTTTTTTATACTTTAGGTGCAACCCATAATTCACATATTTGTGACAGTTACATGGGTATCAAAATGTGTAGTACTAGTAACAATACTCAGTATTTACTGTGAGAAGTTCTACATAACTGTTGAGGAAGCTAAGACGGCGTGTATACAGCTTATGAAGAACAGGAATTGTCCAAGTAAGGAGGTTTTATATGTAAATGTTTTATACTACATTTTTTGGTTCTGAATTTAATTTCTGATGATAGCATCTTTTTACAGAGAGTCAACAACATCTTTACAGGAATGTGATACAGTCGAATCGATCGTTCAGTAAGATGACCGCATGTGGCCTGTTCTATGTAGATGCTACGCTGTCCATCAGTTTGGTGGGAGTTTTTACTCACTACATTATAATACTGCTACAGTTAAATTTTCTGTAAAATAAATATTTATGAGAGTTATTAGTACCTGACTTCTACATCATTACCATCGTCCAGCTAAAAACCTTTATAGAAGCTAAGTTTCCTATGGCAACAAGAGTAGAGCAATTTAAGTTATTTATTTATAAAACCATTCACATTGTGTGTGAACATTACATACATTATAATTATTATTGCATTCGATACATTAAAAAAATATTGTATACTCTATAAAATAAGATATTCTACGCAATAAAATTCTAATTAAAAAGTCAAGGCGTGAGTTTAATATTATGACAATTATTCATAATATGATCTGCGAGTAATTCATATTATGAAATAATTCATCTGTTTGACAGTTTTCTGTGGAGATTCGTAAAATGACAACAAATTGTTTTTTTGTCCAATTAGATGAATTGATAATGACAGTTGGGATTTAAATTGTTTAATGATTGTGTTGAGATCAATAAGTAACGGTCTCTGTCATTCTGAATTTGCCTAGTAATTAGAAAGAAAGAAAGAAAGAAAAATATTTTATTTGGAACACGCACAGGAAATATAACAATAGAAACAAACATTAAATCTATAACATTAGTAAAACAAGTAATAGAATAAAATAAAACAACGTGAAACAGGAAAAGAAAACCTGTGCGAGGCCAAAAAGGCTCCTAGCTTAGCATAATGCTACGATATTTGAGAAATAGTAAACAAATACCGCAGCGCTGATATTCTGATAGGGCCCACTGTGACTGTGACTGGCCCAATTAATACTTGTATGTTGTTCTAATAATTATTAATAAGTGTCTAGAATACAAGATTTTTTATGATTTAAGTCTAGGTTTAACATCATACAACTATTTGTTCCATTAGGAAATTGATAAACAATCCCTCAGCCACTGCGCCATTTGATTGTAATGTACAACCAATCAATTTCAATATGCTATCCAACATGGCAACGCTGCCAGCCTTTTGGGCACTTTTCCCACCGAAAGCGATGCGGACGAATTTTTGGTGCCTAATTAGCTCTTTCCTTATTTTTTCCCTTTATAAATTTGTACATAATGTTAGTGTTAGATTGTATAGTATTTAAGATTTGTCAAAATAATTTTAAAGTGACTAACTGTCTTTCACTTCAATTTCAAGATGTTCAACTGTTGAGACACAATAAAATAATTCGAACATTTTATTCAATTTCACAACAGAAACATACAAATTAGGCCTCTAAATACCTCAATATTACAGAAACGCAAACTGCAGCAGTACTATAATGTAAGTGGTGACAAGGTTGCAGAAGTGTAGCAGTGTTGCCGCGTCTACGACAAACACTCCACACGCACTGAGCTTCTCAAAATCTCCTTGTATTATACGATACATGTTTTTCCAGGCCCTTTTTGATGGCACTGAAATCATAAAAATGACCGATGAACTATTGGTCCGTTTAAAAAATAATCAGTGATATGACACAATATACCACATGGTAGACCTTCCTTCGAAATATTTGTATAATAGGGAACAGCCCTACGGGTGTACGTCAAAGCACTTATATAAGCCCAAGAGATTCAGATGACTCCGTCCTGGAGTGCAAATAATATGGTGCTAATAAGTGTCCCATCGTTTGAGGAAAACGATGGGACACTTATTAATATCGTGTTCTGCGAGTTTTGTTGCCTGCATGTTATGTTAGGAACTAACGGACGCTACCGACGATGGTGTCAGCAGATTAAATTTGAATTGACATCGATACGATAATAAGACACTGTCTTATATACCTATATATATTTATATAAATTAATATATTACCAACCTACAGTGCAATTTTTTTTATAAAATAACTTTTACTTTACATTGGTACTTACAGTCTTGGGATAATTTCAAAATCACATTAGTATGAGCTCTTGTGATTTCTCTGTAAAATCCTTCGCAAGCAATACACAATTGCGTTTCCACAAAGAATGCCTTGGATAACAGCAGCACCATACCAACGGCATGGCTTAGAATCATATTTTGTTCCCCCTAGAAATTTTTGAAATAAAATTATTAACATAATGAACAGAGACTCTTCGTGCAGAAAGATTTGAGTATAAATGTGGATGCCTTTAAAGCTATAGTGGGTGAAGACTAGAGAAATAATGATGGCTAAAAAGAATTTATTATTGAGATAACAGATGATATAAATGTATATAAGATGAAGAAACCACTGATAATGAAATTGATAAAATAATAACTATGACGATCTGAACAAAAAAAGATGATAATGCTGACAAAACTTACAAAATGCATTTTCGACCACGCAATTAGAATTTCAGCATAAAACAGAGATTGTATAAACGTTGTGACATAGTGAAAAACAACCTGTAACAGAATATAATAATAATTTTCTTGAAAAACAGGCTTTTGGTATCAAGCGGATGAAACATCATCAGACGGAGAAATAAAAAAGTAAAATTTACTATAAATCCAGAAGAATATCTTATTAGATCCCAAGCTTCGCTAACAGACATTAATACGTTATTCATTTCTTCCAATGCTGTTTCACTGTCCACTGTTATTTCGTCTTCATTATCTTTTCCAAAATATGTATTTACCACAATCGTGTTCCAGATTCTAGCTTGGTAACTCAACATATTAACAGTAATCATGATTTGTACCATTTCCATGTCTAATAGTGCAGATATTGATACAAAAATACCTCTCATGAAAGACCAGTGTTCGTCGTATGCGACTTTGAAAAGTACTAGGGCAATACAGTTGGATAGGATTAAGATAATTGACACCCATGTGAAAATCTTCAGTTTCCACATATCTTTGTTGCTATGAAGGTTTTTGTTAATCTCGTACAAAATTGAAAGCAAACGCACACTTTTGCCACTATAATATAAATTGACGACAAACACAACTGCAAAATTTAATGCATATTCGAAATAAACAAAATAGTAAGCCAATTTGAATGCCAAACCAAAATTGCTGTATGTCATGACTAAGCAGTAAAAACAAAGCATCAGACAATTAATGAATATAGCACACGTAATGTTTTTTCTTGTTACAATTTCCACCCAATTATCATGGATATTATATTTCCGCACACAAAGGATAGTATTCATGTAATAAATAGGATAGAAGACACTTAGAAAGTCGACATTTAACAATACTTTACTTGCAGATTTCATATTGTTATTTTTATTAAAAAAATACGGAAGTTTTCAGACGTCCTTCTTCAGACTAGAGAGAAATTAAATAGTAATTATGTCAATAGTGGCTGTTATGCTAACGAATAACGTGTGATGTAGATACATTAATATCGTTAGAGCAATTTTAAAAGTACTAACAAGGTTCGGCTGCTTTATAAGGTTCTACATGTCCGAATGAAAATACGGAACCCTTATATTATTTTATGATGACTCGTGTGTGTGTCTGTCTGTCGCCAGTTTGCTCCACATCGTTTGGACACATCAGTATCTGTGACCCAACCACTGGCTGGCGGGGCATGTTACGTACATAAATAAATGAATTTTGAATATGGGGGCCATTTTTGGGAGAAATCTGTTTCTATGAAAACCATCACTCGGACAAGTGTTCACATTTATTAGAAGAAAGGTCTTTAACGGCTTGCGGTAGAAGTAAACAGGTAGAAATCGTCACATAACGAAAAAGCGTTATACCCCTAAAAATTCGAAGACGTGTGAGATCTATCAACCCGCACTGGGCCCGCGTGGCGGATAACGGCCCACTTTCTTTCACAGAGAGGTCTGTGTCCCAGCAGTGGGAGTAGGCAGTAAATACCCCTGCCAGGGTTTCGGAATAGTCCGAAAGGGATACCGGGACCCTGGCAACAGGCAAATGAAGGAACACGGGTGGGTTTTAGTCAGTAAGACTCTGACACGCCCTTCCGCTCCGCCCAGAGCGGGAGAAGTCATTTGATAATTTCCCACTCAAAAAAAAAAAAAAGGTAGTAAATACTAAATACAGTAATAATTTATTAATTAATTTAAACAAATTATTACAGAATACATTGTAATCATCAATGGATAAAATATTATCTTAGTCAAAGTTTTCGGCTCATAAATACTTATTTTACAAAAAATTGTATTGCAGCACAAGAATGTTATAATTAGTGAAAACTCCCATCAAACGTACTGGGAACGTAGCGTCTACATATAACAGGCCACACGCGGTCATCTTACTGAACGTTCGATTTGCATGTATCACTTTTTTGAAAAGTTGTTCTTGGCTCTCTGTAAGGAAATGACCAAAGATTTGAAATTGTACATACTTTTCACTTTCTCACTTTCATTTGTAGATGAAGCTTGATTTTTACGAATTAGTCAACAAAACGTTCCGTTGTAATCTTGTAAAAAATGGCTTAAGCCCAGTTTTTCATAACTATGTTATAACATTATGATGTTATCTGATAACGATATTATTATTATATTCTTGGAATGGTTTATATTTATAACACTGGGATATCAAGGAACCAAGCACACTTCCCTGAGGTACACCGTAAATTTATTCATAATTGATTCGATATAATTATCATAGTTTTCTTTGTTTTCGGTTTCCTTTATCGAAAACAGAGCCTTACTAGATTAACAAAAATAGAAAACATTCTATTTTTGTTAATCTAGTAAGGCTCTGTTTTCCTCAAGATAAAGCCTCCGCTATGTCCATGGATAAGAAAGACTTTTATCTGGAGTTTTTTAAAAACTTTATTTTAGATTATTGGCTAATTTTATTTTTAGTATCTTACTTGGACAATTCCTCTTCTTTATCAGGTTTATACACGCCGACTCAGCTTCTTCAACAGTTATATAGAACTTCTCACAGTATATACTGTATATTATTATTAGTGTAATATTCTTTGTTAGCCATGTAATAGTCGCAACACATCGAAACATGGGCTGGAACAGTTTTTTGTTAGTTATGATAGTTAGAAACAGATTAGGGGGGGGGGGTATCGTATTACCCAGTTACTGGGTTATGGAGGTCAGATAGGCAGTCGCTCCATGTAAAATACTGGTATTCAGCTGCATCCGGTTAGACTGGAAGGCGACCCCAACATAGTTAGGAAAAGGCTAGGCAGATGATGATGATGAGTTAGAAACAGATTAATAAAAAAATACACTTACTTTAGATCCAGCAGGTACTTTGAGCGTATAAAGCATTAAGTGATATATAACAAGATTCCGGTAAATTGCGCCAAAGGTATAATATAAAACCTGTGAATAATGAAATATTGTACTTACATAAATACAGTAAAAATTGAAAGGAAAACGTTTGTCTCGGTATATGATGAGGAGGACTAGAATCAATTATATTTCTTTATTTTTGACGTACAAAAGTGTATTTTAAGTGCCTAATTGAAATAAATTCTTTGAATTTGGGGGGATAAAATGCATGCAACTAAAAGAGTGATGAATAAAAATGTCGATGGCTGAAGAGAGAAAGACCAAAGAAAATATGTATGCATTGCGTGAGGGATGATATAGAATAAAAAGGAGTAAATGGTAGAGTGACGGCTGAAAGGGGAGAATGGAAGAAAAAACGTGTTGCCCCGATCCAAAGCAACATGGGACTACGGCAGAAAGATAAAGATGAGATAAATACAAATTTCCTAAGCCATTAGCAACAGCCGCCACCACAAACAGAACAAACGACAATACTTGGTGGCTCAAATGAGAAAAGATATCATGCTCAAACCATAGCATTAATGATATACGAGTTTTGGTTGTCAGGCGGAAAAATTGACAAAAACAAGGAAAATCTAGCCCCAGCAATGAATTAAGTTTTTCTGTGTATGATGATAATCATCGCAAGGTATTTTCTTACTTCTTAAATCGTCTCTTTTATAAAAGAGGTATCTATTTAAATTGTCACGAACTCACCACAACATGGACAATTCTCTTGTAAAGATCGTAGGCGTTTAAGATATTTTGGTATTTCTCAAACAATGTTCGACAATGCTCGTCGTTCTCGTATTCATCATTCATCAACAGTATTTCTTTAACCCACTCATCGAGATAGTTCCTTAACAATATTATTATTCGGGTGGCCATTATTAAATTGAAATCCAAATTTGTGTACATAATATGAAAAATATTGTCAAAAACAATATCGATGACATAATCGTAATAGACTGAAGAATAATACATAGCACTTATAAAAATATTTATAGATATAATTAGAGTAGTTGTAATCCAGTTCCAAGAAATAAAACTCCGGATACCCTTGCTAAAATCGATGCTCTTGTGTATAGTTTGGATCATCAATATAAGTAAGACGTAGTTATTTTTATGCACTAAGTCTAGAATGAACATCGTCGTGAACCCGATCGAATAAGTGACAAAGTAGAATACAGCAAAGAGTTTCAAGAGGTTGCTTTCCAAATGCTCCATGTTCATATCCGTGATGTTTACGCTGAACATTCGATAGATACACATCGAATCTATGAATAAAACACAGCAAAGAGCAAATATTTGATATTTTCTTCCTCTTGGATAAATATAATTATCTGATACTTTATATTTTGAAGCCAAAAGCAGATTAAATACAAAGTTAAACGAATAAGCCAATCTTTGAACTTCGTCTTCCAGTCGATTTTTGATCACTCGGAAAGAGAAGTCTGGAAAGATTTTACGTATTAGTGGCATAGTTTTTAGTATTCACTTCAACTGTTCGTTGTTGGAGGACGAATGCCTGACGCTCTAACAATATTTTACAGTGAAGAGTTTAGAAACAAATGAATTTGTTCCGTTAACAGCAGTAATAAATTAAATGAATAAATAATAATGTATTTGACTAACACCTGACTCTGACATAATTATGAGACCAGACAACTTGACACAGAAAAACTAATACGTTAACATGTCTGTATTGATCTTATCAACAGTAAAGAAGTAGTTAATGAAAGAAAGAAATAAAAATTAACTTATATATTTTTTTGTGAGAGATTTAAGGGATTGGGAATATGGTCCGTGTCTTAAGATAACATTTAGTCTTTATTTCATTAAAAATACAATATAGGTAGATATATTTAGTAACCTATTCCACTTAACTATTCCTCAAGAGTCGTTAAAACCCTGTAAGAAATCGACACGTGTTTCACTTCTCAACGAGGCATCCTCAGGATGACGATTGACCAGTCGCGAACCCGAACATGACGTGTTGCCACGCCAAGCACTGGACGCAGAGTGAACCATATCGCCCGGCACCAGCGGCCACGGGCGGTATCATACCGTCGCACACTTGGGAAAGAATACCAAAAAATCTTGACGTCTCACGCAATTAATATTTTACAGAAAATTACATTGTAGCAGAACAATCACATAATTAGTGGTGACTTTCGTGAAAATTATTGGTAACGTTGTGTCTATGTCGAACAAGCCACATGTAGTCATCCTACTAAACGTTTGATTTGTCCGTATAACGTTCTTGCAAAAATATTTTTGACTTCCTGTAAAAAAAACAAAATCGGATTTAAAATTGTAAAGGAGGAGTAAGTACTTAGTACGGTTTACGAACTTTCTTTTGGATAATGATAAACTATGAAGATGTGGGGCAACATCTATTATGCCGCCATATACGAATTACGGAAGATTTCTGAGGTCACACAAGATTTCATAGCGTTTTCCGCGAAATCTGCATATACATACAGCCCCGACATCACCCATCTGGCCACCCTATATAACACTCTTCAGATCAGAGCATTCTCCTTTTTCAATGGGGGATGAAAGAAGTTTTTAGACTGCTCTTTACCTATTATAACTTATTCTTACTTGGACAGTATCTGTTCTTCATAAGCTGTACACACGCTGTCTCGGCATCATTAACAGTTGTATAGAACTTCTCACAGTATACACTGCATAAATATTAGAACCATGCTCTTTGTTAGCCATATTAATATCACAGAAATGTGAAACACTGTCTGAAAATTCATTTTTTTTTTTTTTTTAACAAAATTGAAAATTGGCAACAGCCGCATACACTAACAACAAATCTGTTTATAAAAACGAATTATTTCCAGCTTTTAACATTAAAATTGAATACAGTACTGCTTCGATTCTTGTGTTCATGTCTCATGGAGTACCTATGTGGCAAGAATAATGTAAGAATGAATGTACAACATGGCTATAATACGAGATAGATGGATAGTGTGAAAGATATGGCTCAGATGCTAAATGTGATGCGCTGATCCAAAATAAAGTAAAAGTCAAATCAATATTAAATAAGTCCATTTAAAGTACATGTACTTTTGTTTTTTTTTTTTTTGATGGTGTGAAATCATTCAATGGCTTCTCCCGCTCTGGGTGGAGCTGAAGGGCGTGTCAGACTTTTACTAACTAAAACCCACCCGTGTTCCTAAACCGCAACCCTGGCAGGACAGGCCCCTCCTAAAATATAGTTTCCTATGGAGAAGATTGGATGACAATAACACAATATTTGATAGTGATAAAAATTCAAGTTCATGATTTTCGAACTGCATGTGACATCTAAAGTAGTTTATAGGTATACTTACTTGGTATTTCAATTCTGTAGATTTTTTCAGCGCAGAGCATATTAAATTGACGTAATACAGATTACGGTAAAACATGCCAAACGTGTGCCTAAAAAAAAGAAAATATTGGTTATTAACTTGGCGACGATAAAGATATTCTATGCGTACTTAGACAGCTAAAAAGGCCAGTCACTGAATATTTATTTATTGCCTTTATATTTAAGTAAGTGGAGTAGTAGTGGCCCAGTGGTAGGATCAGTAATGGCACAGCGGTAACGGCCCTGGCTTACGAGTTTTTAGTCATAGATTCGGACACAGGCGCTTTACTTTGTGTAAATAATTTTATCGCCATTGCTCTCAAATCGGTGACGAAAACATTGTGAGCAAACGTCTTAGAACCAATGCCTTAGACAACAATGTCTTAGAACAAAAAATTCGAAGACACATTTACTTACCCATACTGGGCCGCGTGGTAGATTACAGCCTAGGGATCTCGAATAGAGGAGGCCAGTGTCCCAGCAGTGGGGACATTATAGGCTGATTATGCTATGCTGTAAGTAAGGGTTTAAGTAAAATTTATACAAACATACCAATACTTGAAAAATTGTCTTACACAAATTGTAAGCGTTCATGATACTTTCGTATATCTCAAGTAATTTCAGACAGTGTTCATCGTTTTCGTGTTCATCATTCATCATTAGAACTTCTTTAATCCACTCGTCCAGGTATTTTCTTAACAGTATTATAATTCGGGTGGCTATAACTACATTAATTTCCAAAGCGAAAAAAAGTATTCCACAAATATTGTCCAGAATTAAATCAAAGATACGCGCGTAGTAACACGTCAAAAAATACATAGTGTGTATACAAATATGAGTAAAGATAAAAGTAAGTATTGAGATCCAATTCCAGACGATAAAATTTGGATCTTTAAAATAAGTAAGACGTTGTTGTCCTTATGCACTATGTCCAAAATGAATATAATTGTAAACCAGACCAAATATACGATAAAGTAGACAACAGTGAACAGTGACAAGAAGTCGTTTTCTAAACTTGACATATTCTTATTTATATCTCTAACATCCATGTTGACCATTCGATAGATACACGACGTGTTCAAAAATAACACACAGCAGAACGAAATTATACGACTTATTTTACTATTTGGATAAATATAACTACATCGTACATTATATTTTGGATTTAATAACAATCTTAGTGCAAAGTTAAAAGAATAAACTATTCCTTGAATATCTTTTTCTAGTCGATTGTTGAGTAACACTTTGAAAGAGGTCTCTGGATAGATTTTTTGTTTTTCGAACATTTTTTTTACTTTCAACTTGACCCTGTCCATTGTTGGATGGCTAATGAGTCTATAATACTATGATAATAAAGAGACAATACGGCATAGAAATAAAATGGCGTATTTATGGCCTGATCGAATCAATAGTCTAGACTCAGTAGAAGTTATTAATTGTTGTATTACATTAGTTAAATTATTTGTTTTGTAAAAATTTCTTTTTCGTTTTGGAATTCGTTATGCAAATTGCAAAAACTAACGTTTAGCATCCACGAGCAGGTGCGTTCAACGATTTGAAGTTCATTTGACAAAGTTGTAGCCTTGCACAACTTTGTCAAATGCACTTAAAATCGTGAAAAAACAAACTGAAATGGAAACTTCTACTATAAGTTTCCACTATTAATTTTCGGCATTAATGTCACAACTATAAACTAAGTGTAACTATAAAACTACCACAATATAACGACAACAAGGACTACGTTTTCAAAAACAATTCAATTTTTCTTTAGCCGCGTGCTCTACACGTCAACCCAGGAGTGGTTAATACTTTGTAAACATCGTATTTCACAGATAATTCATTTGTAGAAGGACAATAACGTAATGAGTGATAACTCCAATCAAGCACATTGGTAGCGTAGCGTCTATACAGAACAAGCCACACGCCGTCATCTTGCTGAACGTTCGATTTGCCCGTATCACGTTCTTGCAAAGATATATTTCACTTTCTGTAAAGAAATATGGCAAAATGAGATTTCAAATTGTTAAAAATACCATGTGCTTTTTGTAAAAAACTTCTTACTTTGACAGTTTCTGTTCTTCATCAGCTGTATACACGCTGACTCAGCTTCCTCAACAGTTATATAGAACTTCTCACAGTATATACTGACCATAATGACTAGTACCATATTCTTTGCTAGCAAAAAAATTATCGAACAACAGTGATGCAAGTTCTGGAAAGCAAAAAAAAATATTGGTCAAACTAACTAATTAACAGCTATTGGGATTACAACAAACACAAATCACAAACGTTTCTTAAATTATTTTTTTAAATTATGTTTTTCACATTCTTAAATTCCTGAATCAGGAATTCAAGAATGTGAAAAACATAATTTTTAAATGCACTTACTGCGGTTCCCACTTTCAATCCAAAGAACATTAGATCAATGTAACACAGCACGCGGTAAAATGCGCCAAACGTATGATACAAAGCCTATGAACAAAAAAATATTACAATAAGAGAACTTGAATGGCATTACAGGGTTGCACAGTTAGTAAACGTTTGTGAAATTCTCACATACCACTGCCTATTTTTTCAATACATTAAGGTGTAATGACAAAGGGTAATTGAAAAAATTTTAGCTGACCACTATTGTATTTGTTTGACAATAAGCTACCATTATACGTCATCGTAATGCCTATACAAGGATCTTTTGGCGCATGGCCATGGTTATTCCCAAAGTACTCCATTATAATATTTTGATCTAAAAAGAATAGAATCTCATACATTATTCCCAAGTTACTCTAAGGAATTATTATTATTTAATAATACTTATTTTTCTATTTCCATTCTGCTCCACAGGTATCTGGAATTATTCTCAAATCACTCCACCGATTATTAGTTATCAATTCTCAAACTGCTCCAAACTACCTATAAAATACATGGTGGTGTCATTTTATGGGGTAATAGTACAGACTCACCAACACTATTCACCCTATAAAAAAAACTTATTAGAATTCTAGTAAATATTGAACAAACGGATAGCTGTAAGCCTCACTTCCAGGAACAAAAAATTTTAACACTACATCTTTGAAATCTGTAAATTTGGACGTAGTAACCCGAAATGCTACACAAAAAGAGAAGACATACAAGCAAAAATTACTTTAAGACATAAAAATAGACTAAACATACCTACATCCCGATTAAAAATGCACTCAACTAGTACTTATGTCATGTCGATAAAAATATATAATAATTTACCGGAAGAAATAAGAAATGAAAATAAATACAACATCTTTATTAATAAATTAAAATTATTTCTATTACACGAAAGCTATTATGATGTGAACGAATACTTGAACTTAATTATCTAACTTAAACTTGAATTATTATCTTTTATAATGTAATGTAATTCAAGTTACCAATGTATAATTTAATTTAATTTTAATTGACTTAGATTTTTAATTTTAAGTTATAGTATGAATGTAACAATAAAGGACCATGGGAAGAAACGTCCCCACCCACCAACACGCTTGAGACTAGTGTCATTCGAAGCGTCTGGTGGGTTCGATACTTTTTTACTATGGCGACATTTTTCAAAAATGTGGGGTTTTCTTGGAATATTACTTTTTTTATTCAATATTAGCATTATTTTACATTTATATATTTTCTTAGTTTGCACTTAAGAGGCATAGAATATAGCGACCTAAATATGGTTCTCATTCATGACAACCTTTCTCTTTATCAGGGACCATTTTTTTTTCTCTGATACCTTTTTTTAAAGTTAGGTTCGGTTAGGTTATGTTTGGTAAGGATAGGTAATTATAGCTTAGGTTAGGTTAGCTAACCGAAAAGTTTAGGTTAGGTTAGGTTAGCTAACCGAAAAGTTTAGGTTAGGTTAGGTTAGCTTCTGTGCGCTGTCAACGCGGCTCTACGTGGGAATCGTGCGATCGATGGCCCTTTACGGGGCCCCGAGAGAGCGATGGCCGTCAGAGTCATCAGGGGGTATCGCACGATCTCCTACGAGGCGGCTTGTGCACTGGCCGGATCCCCGCCCTGGGACCTCGAGGCGAAAGTACTCGCGTCATCGTATCGGTGGCGCGAGGAAGCGAGAGTGCGGGGTGAGCAACCGATGCAGCGACACATAGAGCTGCATCGGTCTCAGCTTCGCGAGGTCTTGGTGGCGGAATGGCGGGACAGGCTTTCACGCCCTACCGCCGGCCTCGACATCATTGAGGCGGTCCGGCCGGTGCTCGAGCGCTGGCTCGGGAGGAGGCACGGCTCCCTGTCGTTTCGAGTGACGCAGGTGCTCTCGGGGCATGGTTGCTTCGGGAAGTACCTGTGTCGCATAAACAGGGAGCCGGACGCTCGGTGTCACCACTGCGTCGACTGCCGGGAGGACACGGCGCGGCATACGCTGGCAGAGTGTGCCGCTTGGGAGGAGCCGCGCCATGCCCTCATCTCCGAAGTAGGCAGTGACCTCTCGCTGCCGGCCGTCGTTGAGTCGATGGTCGACAGAGAGGAGTCCTGGGACGCGGTGGTTTCCTTCCGTGAGACAGTCGTTTCGCAGAAGGTGGCTGCGGAAAGGGAGAGGGAGATCTCTTCCACTCACCCGGCCCGCAGCAGGCGCACCGGGCGTCGGCGGAGGGCGGTAAACGCCCTCTGCCAGCCCCCCTAAATGGGTCCAGGGACGACGGACTCGGGGACGTCCGTCGCCCCCTACACATCAGGACCCGAGGTGGCGGTGCGTAGTGTTCCACGCGCGCCTCTCTTAGACGTCACGGGGGGAGTCAAACACCTCACTCCTCGGGTCACGGGGGGGCCCCTGACCCGAGGAGTCCCGCAATGGCGGGCCAGTCTGGGGTTGCGGAAGATTTTTACGTTCCCGTGACCCCCAGCGAAGGTGTGAGCTGGAACACTGGGGTGGTTTTAGTCAGTAAGAGTCTGAAAGACCCCTCCGCCCGCCCCAGGGCAGAGGTCATCCATGAGGATTTAAAAAAAAATAGGTTAGGTTAGCCGTTTTTTTTAAAGTTTTTTTTACAATTATCCAATCACAAGAATACACAAATGCTGTTCATCATTGAGGAGTTCCATTTGACCTTCAAAATCCAAGATCAAATTATCACTGTTAGGTTAGGTGAGGTTAGGTTTGGGAGGAGCCGCGCCGTGCCCTCGTGACAGAAGTGGGAACCGACCTGTCGCTGCCGGCCGTCGCTCGCGCGATGGTGGGAAGCGCAGAGTCGTGGGATGCGGTGATCTCCTTCTGTGAAACGGTCATCTCACAGAAGGAGGCTGCGGAGAGGTTGAGGGAGGTCGAGACCACTCTCCCGACCCGCAGCAGACGTACCGGGCGTCGGCGGAGGGCGGACAACGCCCTCTTCCAGCCCCCCTAAACGGGTCCAGAGGGACGGTGGACTTGGGGACGTCCGCTGCCCCCCCGTATAACTGGCGACGCGGACTAACCCGAGGCGGTGGCGCGTAGTGTTCCACGCGCGCCCCTATTGGCGTTGCGGAGGGAGTACACCTCACTCCCCCCGCAGACTTGAGGAGGCCCGCAGAGGCGGGCCGGCACTAGCCGAGGATCGTGGAAGGCGCACTAGTTCCCATGATCCCCGGTGCAAGTGTGGGAAAGGAACACCGAGGTGGTTTTTAGTCAGTAAGAGTCTGACAGACCCCTCCGCCCGCCCCAGGGCGGAGGACATCCATGAGGATTTTCCACCCCGGCAACAAAAAAAAAAAAAAAAAGGTGAGGTTAGGTTATGTTTGGCAAGGATAGGCAATTATAGCTTAGGTTAGGTTAGCTAACAGAAAAGTTTTTTGTTATTAAAAAAAAACCCCATTGATTTTGCAATGGAGCAAGACAGTAAGTCTTTCTCGGGATCCCTAAAAACATATTGACACGTATCCTATGACTGTTGGAGGGTGGGGACGGAGTCCATACAAAATCCCCCATGGTCCTTTTGCTGTGCCCTGACAGGGTCTACAACGGCTCCTAGCTCTAAGTTAACATTCCTTGTGGAACGCAAATAAATGAATATGAATACATTATATTTCATTACAGTCAGTCACAAAAATTCTTAAATGAAAGATTAGCTGAATGCTGATTGATCAGTCGGTAAATACAATGCAAGACTAATTGCTAAGGGTTTTCGCCAGAAGATGGTTGGTTAGCCATAATGGAAGTAATAGTGATAATAGTGATAGTGAAAATGTCACATTTAATAATTATTTTGTTTTCACTTGGCGGGACAATGCGTCTTTTTCAATAAATTTATGAAATTGCGAAGGACAACGTCATAGAACGACGAACTTGGTTGAATCGTGGCATAAAAGATTAAATAATATAATCACTAAAAAACCACGCTTGCTTAAGTTCTTACAAACAATAAAGAAGAAGCTGTTTATTTCGAACGTTATCGTTGCAGTCCCATAGTAAATAGGAGTCAACAATCCATAAACAGGGATCTGAAACTGGCTTTGATTGTAAAGCAGTTAAGAATAGAAAAAATACAGTGCTGCAATCATTGCAACAAATTAGCAAATTATTTTTAATTTTATTGTACAAGTTTCAAAATAGTTTAAGTCTGATTCCACATATTTGAAATAAAACTACATTAGTTTTATCTTATGTAATAACTTAATTTGATAACTTTTATTAGGATTGAAAATAATGGGTTTATGAAAGACTGGCTTTTAGATAGTATTTTTTACCACGTTATGTAAAATTTCAAATGAATGTTGGTCGAATTTTTAAAATATTTTATGTTAGGATTAATCAAATTGTCATACATCATTTTAGATTTTTATTATTTGGTTTTCATGTTTTTTTAGAATTCTTAATCCAGAGCCCCACTTTTTTATTTTAGAATATTTAAAATGTTGAATTAAAAAAAAATATGACTCAAAAGTTGTTTAATTATATTATAAAGTCTTTTATTTATTATGCGTTACATCACTGTTGAGCATTTTGTCCAGACTCCATACATGCATGCCCGTGGTCCTTTCTTTATACCAAAAAATATAATTGCAGCTTTTGAGCTTGACTGTACGTCAGCTACCCTTTTAAAGTAATCCGGTACATATTTTAGTTAGCTTTTTAATTTAAATGGGGTTGGAGTACTTTGAGAACATTTAAATATTATCATGGAGTAGAATGAAACCTAATTAAAAATATTATAAATTTTTCATGGAGTAGTTTGGGAACTCTTTTTGTCAAAATCTGAAGTAGCGCCGCCATCTTGCTTCTCAATACAATTATCCAAATAATTTTAAAGGCGTTGTTGGTAAAACACCGACTCCCTCTCGATGTCATTCAAGCGTCAAATGATCCTTCTGTAGCACATTATTTAGTTAGCCTTGTCAGTTACATAAAGTTCTTTTTTTTATTATGTTTTGGGACTGCTTTTGACCTCGATCTCGCCTGATGGAAAGCGATAGATGAGGTCTATGATGGAACGAGCAAGCCCAAAAGATGCCTGTTCACTCTTGTTTTGAAGGCTGACGGGTTATACGTGGAAGGGAACAAAGATGATGGCAGAGAGTTCCACACTTTGGCCGTGCGCATAATAAATGTGGAACAGAAGCGCTTTGTACGACTAGACGCTATATCGACCAAGTGCGGATGGTACCCCGCTGTACGTCTGGAGGTCCGATAGTGAAAGTAATAGTTCAAGTGTAATGAAAAACATAATAGAGAACTTACCAGAACCTGGAATATTTTCTTATACAGATTGTAAGCTTTTACAATCTTTAGGTATATTTCTAACAATTTGTCACAATGTTCATCATTTTTGTGTTCATTATTCATTATCAGGATATCTTTAATCCACTCTTCGAGATATTTTCTTAAGAATGTTATAATTCGGATGGCTATAACTAAATTAATTTCTGATGCAATGTACATGAAGTCACAAATATTGTCACAAATAAGGTCGGCAATAACCGGGTAATAGCATGATATATAATACATAGTTTGTAAAATAATATCTGTACAGATAATAGTAATTATAGAAATCCAGTTCCAAACAATGAAACTATTGACATTTAAATCAATACTTCTGTGTATATTTTGAATCTTCAAAATAAGCAAAACGTAGTTTTTTTTATGCATTTCGTCCATAGCGAACATAATCGAGAAATTGATCGCAAAAGTAAAAAAATATGTGACACCAATAAGTGATGCGAGGTCTTTTTTTAATTTTGTCATATTCAATGCAGTAATGTCTACGGTAAACATCCTATAGATACACATAGCATCCAAGAATAACATAAAACAGAATGCTAATATTTGATATTTTCTTCCTCTAGGATAAATATGATCATTTCGTACGTGAAATTTTGAAGCAATAAAAAAATTAAGTGGAAAGTTAAAATAGTACACTAATCTCTGTACACCTTTATCCAGACGGTTGTTGGCAAACACTCTGAATGATATTTCTGGAGCGATTTTTAATTTTTTAGACATTGTATTTTATTTTATTGATAAAAATAAATTTTGTCGTGTTAACATAATATATTATTAATAGACTGTGCGCCCTGATGTTGAAGAAACAACTAGTTTACTGAATTATCTTGTCACATTGACAAAAAAAATAAATTACTTTAAGTACCTATATTCGTAGTTAGATAACTACGAATATATTTTAATTTTTATGACATGTGACAACACATTATCACTATGACGTCAATGTTTAGGTAATGTAACAGTACGACAGCCTTAAAGCTCTGGTCAAACCTAGATTCCAGCGCGCTATATTTATTTATTTATCTTTAATTCTGGCAAAATATCCATAGTTTGTTAGTATTAGGTACTTAAACTATGTTAGTATAAATAATTAATTAGGACACACATAAACAATTATGTAGACTACACTGCACTGCGCACAGGCGCGAAAGTATTTTGGCTATGACGAGACAAAATACTTTCACGCCGATTGTGTCAAATAACTTGTATACAAATAATCTGATTTCTTTGTGGCAATAGTGCCAAAGAGTAGGGTGGGTAGCCAGGTGAAGCTTTCTGATAAAATTACTCCGTGTAAAATTTTCATCAAATTACCCTTATTTAAAAATGGAGCCAACCTCACCTTTCGGGGATTACAGGCGTCATGATGGGATACGTGGAGAAAGTGTAGTTACTTCTAATAAGTATTTTACAGAAAATTAAATTGCAGCAGTATAAGAACATAATTAGTGATAGCTTCGATCAATTTTATTGGTAGTGTAGCATCTACATAGAACAGGCCACAAGCGGTCATCTTACTGAAAGAACGATTAGCCTGCATTACATTCTTACAAAGTTTTTCTTGACTCTCTGTAAAGAAAGATAAAATCACGCATCATAATTAAATTTCTATTGTTTTGAAGAAAGAATTTATTTATTTATTTATTTATTTTATTTATTTATTTAAAGACTATGGAAGACTTACAGCTAAATACAATAGTGGTAAATGACAGTATGTTAATCTGACAGCCAATTACAAGTCTCCACTTCTAGAGTTTGACTGGTATTAAAAGAACTGTGGAACAAAATGTACATACCGCCAAATAATGATAGAAAACTTAAAATTAGAACATCAACAGTCAAGATCATCACCTAATTTATGTACAAAACTAATACAATTGGGAAAAATATTTCCAAGAAACTAAAAATTAATTTAAAGCACAACAAAGTCTAAAGATATTAATCATTGAAGAAATTACTGGATAAACGCTTTTTTGCCGTGGTCACACTCGTTTCAAAAAGATCAAAGTCGAGCCGTTTGCACACCTTATTAAAATACCCACTTACACGCACAAAGTACGAATTTTGTCTGTAATTAGTGTTTGCAAACGGCACTCGTAGTGGTGGATTAAACCTTTTGGATTTGCTTGGAACATTGAAGTGGAAAGATGACAAAATATCAGAACAGTCTATGTTACCCCGAACCGTTCTCAACAAAAATATGCAATCGGAGATCTCACGACGATTGATCAATGGTAAGAGATGATATTTTTTACATAGGCCAAGATAGTTACTGGATTGATACGGAACCCTTTGATGAAAGCATAAAAATTTTATAAATCGTTTTTGTATGCGCTCAATACGGTCAATATATTTGTGATAGCATGGACTCCATATTTCAGATGCGTATTCCAGATGGCTTCTAACGAAAGTGCAGTATAGAATTTTTAAAGTCTTGGCTTGAGTGAAGCACTTGGATAATCGCATTATGAAACCAAGGGATTTCGAAGCTTTAGCGACGATCGTATCAACATGCTTGTCAAAAATAAGTTTGGAATCGTGATGAACCCCGAGGTCACGAATAGTACTGCATCTTGGTAATATATGACCACCAAGAGTATATGTCGTGGCTAGCACTGATCGTCCACGGGAATACGTCACAACTGAGCATTTTAAAGGATCAAGCTTGCTTTTTCGGCAGTATGCTTCAAGATTCTGTAAATCAGTTTGAAATGCGAACATGTCCGCAGTTGATGATATGGTGGCGTAAATTTTCATGTCGTCAGCGAAACACAGCAGTTTACAGAAAGTCATGCAGGCGTCGATATCGTTCACATAGATGATAAATAATAAGGGACCGAGCAACGACCCCTGGGGGACTCCGCTGGGGACTAAAACCCAGCTAGATACATAATTATTCAGCACCACAGCTTGAGACCTGTTCTCAATATAAGAGGAAAACCATCGAAGCAAGTCCCCGCGTATGCCGATGCTCTCTAACTTCCGCATTAGGATGAAGTGGTCAATTCGGTCGAAGCACTTACTATAGTCCGTGTAGACAACATCGACCTGTTTACCATGGTCCATTGCGTTTGTGATGAAGTCATTAAGCAAAACGAGATTAGTGACAGTGGATCTACCTTTGAGAAAGCCGTGTTGGAAGGGACTAAACGATTGCTCCAGAGCAGAATAGACTTGGTTGTAAATAATCTTTTCAAAAACCTTGGCAATGATACACAATTTAGATATCGGTCTGTAATTAGCAACGTCTGTCTTGACTCCTTTCTTATGAACAGGAGTTATGAATGCCGATTTCCAAAGTTTGGGGACAACACAGGCATCTAAAGATTTTTTAAATAGAATTGAAATAGGAAGTGCAATCGATGCAGCACAGCGTACAAGAAGCTTAGATGAGATATTATCCGGACCCGGCGCTTTCGATGTATCTAATTTTCGAAGCAGGTTGACTATGTCTTCAATGTTCACTGTGATACGATTGATATCAGACGATAAGTTAGAGGATTCGACGGTGGAAGAATTGAAACTAGAGCTACCACCATGATTAAGGCAAGGATCTAAAAATGTGGAGTGAAAATAAGTTGAAAATGCCTCACATATGGATTCACCAGTACGAAGTATTTGATTATTAAAATGGAACGTGCTAGGGATTGCGTTAATATTATGACGTTTTTTAACAAAAGTCCAAAATGTTTTCGGGTTATTTTTAATAGACGTTTCGGTAAGTTGTAAATAATTAGTGTAACATTGACTTTCTAATAATTTTACCCTGTCACGAAGAAGTTTAAAGGTTAGTTCGTCAGCCTTATTGACATACGTTTTAAATTTTTTAAAGTATTTGTATTTTTATTTTATTGTTTTTATTAATGAGGAACTGTACCAGGTCGGGTATGATTTATTCTTACAACGTTTCTGAGGTATATATTTGAGTTGAAGATTATAGATAAGGTTGTTGAAAAAACTTACAGAATCATCAGCTGATCTTACTGCGAACTCACTTTCCCAGTCAGTCATACAAATGTCACGAATAATGGATTTGTAGTCACCATTATCATACAAAAATTGTATACGTGACGCACACTGAAGGGGAGGTGTCTCAACTAGATCCATTGTGACTAACAATGCTGGGTGATAATCATCGATTGGTACCAGTGGGCTTAAACTTTCAGTCACGTTGACTGCCTGGTTCGAGAGCACTAAATCAAGTATTTTACCGTATTTGTTAGTCACGCCATTATACTGACCAAGATCAAGAGTACATAACTCATCTCCAAGTAATACCTCATCACTACTTCTAGGGTTCGTCGGGACGAACGATGCAATGTCAGATGGGACCCAACTTATTCCGCTCATATTGAAATCACCGATGACAAGAAATTTGTCAAAACCATTACCAATCACAGACCGATTTAATGTCGAAAGAAAATTTGTCAACTGTGACGAAAAGGAATGACCCAGGTTTTGTTTACATAAGTAAATCCCACAGATATGTAAGTTGAAATAATTACGTGTAATCGAATTTCTCAAGTGTACGCTTATCCAGAGGTCTTCAGCTGTGGAGTGAAAATTCTGCTTAGATGTCACTGATAATTCTCGACGAGCAGCTATCAGAACACCACCACCACGTGACTGCCCAGTCAGTGAGTAATCCCGATCGCGACGCCACACAATATATCTCTCATCAAAAAATTCCGAGTTCATAATACCATCCAATAACCAAGTCTCAGTGAGAACAATAATATCAAATGAGCTGGCTAACATTTGACGATAGAAAGTATCGGTTTTAGTGCGTAGACCACGAACGTTTTGATAAAATATGTTTAAACCAGATAGATTAAAATTAACGTTGGTAGCCATCACTCAAAAATATTAACAAAATCAGGGTGTTTAGAAAATAAATATACATGAAGTAGGCAAACGGTGACTAATATTATTGGTAAGTAGCAAATATTCGACATTGAGCGGTAAACAACTGTGTGAGAAGGCAAGCAGTAGTGCGTAGTGCGTGCAAGCGCGAGCGAGCAAGACATAGTATTGAGCTTTAACACTTTAAAGTAAACAGCGCGATAAGAAACATAAAGGATTTTTTTAACAGAACAAAAGAGAGGTGATGGGTACATTAGTACGGCAGAGGTGCTAAACATTTTGAAACATTTAAGTAAAGCTATAAAACAGAGAAATTTGTATACAGTATAATTGCATATTAGGTGAGTTTGTTTAAATCGGATTCCTTTCTCACTATGATAACTTTACAGTTAGTGTTTTTTAGTACGTGTATTTTTCCGTGCTTAACCCAAACGAATTCATAATTCTTATCACTGGCGATGGTTTTAACTTTACTTAGCAGCTTCTTATATTCCATACTAAGGTGGTCATTAACAAATATACGCTGGGAAGTCCCTTGAAACCCGATATCAGAGGTAGATAGGTTCTTCACAGCTCGCGCTGCCGCTATAAAATCTTCTTTGATATATCTGTTTAAGAAACTTACTATGATAAGTTTATCCTTAGAGTTGAACATGGGCACCCTCGAAACGTAGTTGATCAGTGTTTTGGGGCAGCTATAACTAACTTTGCGACCAAAAGCTTCAATAATCGTGAATAAATTCTCATCTTTTCGTATGGGAACTCCTTTGATTTCTATGTTATTTAATCGGGACCGCTGATCACTAGATGAGAGTTCGAACTTTACTTTGGATAATTCTGACTGCAATTCATTCATGGACACCTGCATCTTTCCAAGTTCTGATACTTTTGTTTCAACTTCGGAAATCCTCGCATCAAATTCGTCTAGCTTACTATTAGTACCTTGACATGTCGACTTCAACTCAGATAGCTCATCCTTAATCACCTTGATGTCGTCACTAAGAGTCGGTAAGTTAAGTAATTGGCGCTTCATGTCCCGAATTTCGCTCAGGATGGTTTCGAGAGACGCTTGATCAGAAGTCGGTACAGCTGGAGATGAGATTCTGCAAGCCGAGCACCTCCACTGTGCCATCCTAGTAGCACCCAGCTTTCTCCATCCAGCTTCAGATATGTTGGCACATCCAAAGTCTAAATACTTTTTGCAGCTCCCACACTGAACGCCATCATTGAACTGCACGTTACACAAGGCACACGTTTTCATTTTTGGAACACTTAACGTAAACAATGATAAATACTTAACAAAAAGGTTGACGATCTATTTAAATGACTGGCGCGTACGGTACAACTGAGTGTCCACAGACGAGTTATGTACCATTAGTTAGTATTTTGCCGTTCTATTTATTCAAGAAAAACATAGCGTATATGAGCCGTTTTTGCGTGATTGAGTAACAAACATCCAAACACACAAACTTTCACATTTATAATATTAGTAGGATTTATTACTGGCCTATATCCATTGTCGTTCGCATCGAACTCATGCAATAAAATTATATTAATATATTAAATCGAATAATCAAACATACTTGGACAGTTCCTGTTCTTCATAACCTGTAAACACGCTGACTCAGCTTCCTCAAAAGTTATATAGAACTTCTCACAGTATATACTGTACATAATTATTAGAACTACATTCTTTATTAGCCATGAAACCAAAATTACTGTATGAATCCAAATCTAAAAAAAATATATATATTTTAATATGAAATCATAAAATTGAGAGTCTAGGTTAGACAGGAAAAGCCACATACAGAATCAAACAAAGCATAAATCTTAATATTAACTTACAAGCGTGTGAGTGATAAGGGAGTTGTTTATCAAGGTATACGTATTTTATGAAAAGAAATAAAACACAAGTGACAAAGAGAAACCCGTTATGACATACTTTACCAAAACGTGGACACTGACAGTCGGCCTGGTCCTGCTAAATTAATATCACTTAGAGTGCTATGGAGTGGGCTATGCTCAGAGTATCTTTGAAGGATTAAAACAGGAATTAAATTATCCGGAAAAGAACCAGAGCTACCGACATAGCTTGCAGAGTAAGTAAGCTAAAGTGGCAGTAGGCTGGCTAAGTTCGGAAGTTGTAGAAGGACCGATGGCTGGGGGAGTAGACGAGTCCTGGAGTGGAAACCGCAAATCAGTCCATCTGGACCGACGACCTTAGATGACTAGGACAGACTGGGTGTGGAGGACAAAGTGTTATCGCGCAGTCTGAGAGAGGCCTATTTCCATTGAACTGTGATAGGCTGAGTTGGTTAACAAAGGGAATGATGAATAGAAATATTGATGAATGAAGAGGAAAACTAACGAAAGATACATCGATCATGTAAGAGATGATACGAAAAGAACGGAAGTGAATGATAAGGCAGAGATTGGAATAAGGAAAAATTTTACGCCAACTCCAGTTGACATGGGACAAGTGACAAGTAGGAAAGAGTCAATGAGTATGAAAATAGATGAATCGAAAAATATTTTTAACTTACATCTACGTCTCCAAAAAATCTCAGCGTTGATAATATTAACTCGACACACCATATAGTTCGATAGAATGTGCACAACGTGTAATATAAAGCCTATGAAAATCAAAACAATCAACTTGTTATTGTAAAATATAGCATAAATACATAAGAAAAGTTGTACAAGCCTCTTTTGGCGCGTGGCCAAAATTGGAACCAACGCCGCCATCTTGTTTTTTCAATACAATTTCACAAACATTGTTAAATTGTACTGACATTCTAGTGCCAAAAATCATTGAAGCACTATTCACGATTAGAGAAGATGACAAATGAAATAGCCAATAAATTATTGAAGAACCACAGCCCCAAAATCTAGTGAAGGAGAGTTAAAATGTTCCAAGTGACTTTTTTTGTAAACATGAATAATTTTATCCTTAACCTCCTGACTACCCGGCTAGTTAGTATACTATAGTCCTATGACTGTAGTATATAAAGACCATATTTTTTTCGTCATAGTTCTAACACAGGCTACTAGAACTACGAGTATATAGAGTAAACTTTTAAGAATATTCGATTCAAGACGCTTGGTACTCAATTACCCAACAAACATTTTTGTCATATAATCAAACTTTTATATGACCTTAAGTCTTTTTAAAGTTATTTTATAGTCATTATTTTAACTCTTCGTCATGTACTGGTGTATTATATGTCCGAATAGTCATAAACATTTTTTGTCGTATAATAATGTCATATGACGTTATTTCGACATTTATGAAACTTACTTATACAACTTTTCGTCCTCTAAACGTTTTCGTAGTATAAACGTCATAAAACTGTACATTTTGTCATGTAATTACCTTTTAAACATCTGCTAAACGGATAATAATTGTTTACACGTAGTATTTGTTACCATTATATATAAGTCGAATAAGTATTACGAGTGCATCCTGTATACATCCTAAAGTATCACAAACATGATAATACGACCGCTACTTAATTAATACTCATATTAAAGGTTTATAATAACCTTGTAGTAATAGAGCTCAAGCTGAGAGTGAGGAAAATAAGAAAGGTTCCGTATCACATTTAAATGCAAATTTAACTAATCAATTTAACCAAAATACTACAAGTGTGCCCCGCAGTTCATTTTCCAAAGTTCAGGACTCTTGTTGATTTTTCGAAGTTGAAGTCATCCGAAAATGAAGATAATGTTGATAAAGAAGACACTTCAACCAACAATGATGACTTCAGAGACTATTAAAAAAGTGGGCTATTGATTTTAATATTCCACAAGTTGCATTAAAGTCAAATAAATCTATATGAAGGAGGTAATAAAAAAGTCGGTCAAGTCAGGTCAAGTCAGGTCAAGTCAGGTCAAGTCAGGTCAAGTCAGGTCAAGTCAGGTCAAGTCAGGTCAAGTCAGGTCAAGTCAGGTCAAGTCAGGTCAAGTCAGGTCAAGTCAGGTCAAGTCAGGTCAAGTCAGGTCAAGTCAGGTCAAGTCAGGTCAAGTCAGGTCAAGTCAGGTCAAGTCAGGTCAAGTCAGGTCAAGTCAGGTCAAGTCAGGTCAAGTCAGGTCAAGTCAGGTCAAGTCAGGTCAAGTCAGGTCAAGTCAGGTCAAGTCAGGTCAAGTCAGGTCAAGTCAGGTCAAGTCAGGTCAAGTCAGGTCAAGTCAGGTCAAGTCAGGTCAAGTCAGGTCAAGTCAGGTCAAGACAGGTCAAGTCAGGTCAAGTCAGGTCAAGTCAGGTCAAGTCAGGTCACGTCAAGTCAAGTCAGGTCATTTTAAACGGTTTTTATCCATTTGTATTAACCAGTCTGGTCAAGTCAGGTCTGTCAGTGATTAATGATAACATTACCACAGATATTATAATACTACACAGATAACATTACTATGTAGTTGAAAGAAAAAAATGTTTCATTTTTTTAATTATCCCAGGAACGTAATTAACATTTCAAGTTTTCCATTTCAAATGTGCGCGTATCATTTCAATGAGGTCCATCTTTGATAAAAACTTATCAACATCCGCATAATTAGAGATCATTGTGGGGTTTACCTAAAACATAAATATTATTTAGACAGTTAACTAAGTTATAAGTCACGCAAACAAATATTCTATTTTTTTAATATAAATTCTTTGAACTAAGTTAGCTAAGCGTTTTTAATTTTATTACTGATCCCTAAATCAACTGTAATGGCGTAAACATTTACAATGAACACGCAGTTTATAGGTCGGGAAGTTATGTAGTTGTCATATAACGCAGTCACTTAATAAAATTATTAATAAAATATGTGAAAACGTTAGAGTTTTAAAAGCGCATAAAAAATTTGTTCCAAACCTACCTCACATTAATCAGTAAACTTGATTGCACAATGGTTTACAACTGATGAAATGGTTTTATCACCTCAAATAACAAAGAAAAAGTGCAATATTAACTCAGCTGTCAAAAACACCGCCATATTAAATTAACGTGATATAATCTGTTACAATATAATTTCGTTCAATATGAGCATCATCTTTAAATGACAATAACTCAACGATTACATTATATAAAAGTCATATTGTGTACCATAACTCGACCCGAAGTCGAATACACGCCGCGACAGCTATCATTACATGATATTTAGTCAAATCGCCGACGTGTATATGACTACTATGCGACTAAGTAGGTATTTATATGACTGTTACACGAAATTCTTAGCAACTTAAGTTGAATAAAATGGGCCCTAATGCCGTAGAGTAAACGTCCTTATGACATTTATACGATTATACTAAATAACATTAAGTTGCCACCAAAACGTCTACTCAACGTCGTAAATGTTTGTTGGGTAGTCATTGCAACGTATTATGAGTCTCAACTGCCAGTGACTTAGAAATTATTTTATTAGTGAGGGTTAAGAAAAACGGACTTACCAACACCTGGAAAATAGTTTTATACAGATCGTAAGCTTTTAAAATATCTTGGTATATTCTAAACAATTTGAAACAATTTTCGTTATTATCGTCTTCAGCGTCCATCATTAGGACATCTTTAATCCACTCAGCGAGATATTTCCTTAACAATATTATAATCCGGATGGCTATAACTACATTGATATTCAATGCATAAAACAGATAGTCACAAATATTGTCAATAATAAGATCGTAGGCTCTCTCATAATTACATGTTATAAAATAGGTATAATGTAAATATATGTCAACACAGATTGTGGATGCTATTGAAATCCAGTTCCAAATAATAAAACTCCGGATACTCTTACTAAAATCAATGCTCCTGTGTATAGTTTGGATCTTCAAAATAAGTAAGACGTTGTTGTTCTTATGCATTTTATCCAAAATGAACATCATCGTGAACCCGATCGCATTGGTAATAAAATAGATACCAGTAAA
Organism: Lithophane socia; assembly: GCA_947522985.1. Lineage (NCBI taxonomy): Eukaryota > Metazoa > Arthropoda > Insecta > Lepidoptera > Noctuidae > Lithophane > Lithophane socia. Next base: position 1,931,447 of record OX383273.1, on the reverse strand, counting down.
GAGAGTCAGAAGGTTATTTTCTAAATTATTCTTTCTTATATCTGTGACGTCCACGGTGAATACTTGATAGATACAAATCGAATTCATGAATAACATACAGCAGAACGCAAATATTGAATATGTTTTTCTTGTTGGATAAATATAACTATTTCGTAGATTATATTTTGAAATCAAAAACAGGCAGAGAGCAAAGTTAAAAGCATACACTATTCTTTTTATATTTTTTTCCAGTCGATTATCGAGTAACCCTCGCAATGAGATCTCCTGAATATTGTTTAGTCTTTGAGGCATTGTTTTTATTCTCAACGTCTACTGTCAGTTGTTGTTAGTAATACTTATTATAAATATAATACAGTCCTGTTCACCGTATCCAACGACAGCGACCCAGACTATTTATTTTCCATTCGTGGGCTCAATAATATTACAGAGATAATGACGATACAACTTAATATATATATATAATATATATATCGTTGCTAAAGACGCAACTACATACACACATAAAAAGTGTCTAGGGATCAAGCACGTTTTTGCTAGCAATGACCGCGATGATGTTGGTTACGAGGCTCCATAGCTCTTCATGTGTACCACCTATTGAGCCCCACAATCACAGAGCCTATTTACAATGGGCTCGTGAACACAGAAATTGGGCAGAAGAAGAGTAGCGTTTTGTGCGTTTTTCCGGCGAATCACGCTTTGAATAAGGCCGGATACTAGAAGTACACCGTATTGGAGGAACGATTATTTGGTTGCCAAGAAAGATTATTTTGTAACACGTGATATGAACCCTCTAGAACCTTTTTAATTTTTTGTCTCACTGCTGGACTGCCTATTATGAGAATGACTTTATGAAGTAGTAATGATAATAAAAAAATATAAAATTATTATAAAATAATATAATTATTAAATTAAAATAATTATATTTACATAAAAATGTATAGTACGACACAACTTAGATGAAGCGTAGCAGAAAATTTGCATTCATTCATTTTAATTTTACGAATGTATTTGGTTATAATTATGACGACACATGTTATTTGCTGAAAATATCAATAATATTTTATTATGGACGCGATTAATTTGAAACATCGACCAGTAGACTAGTAGTATTCTGTAAAAATCTCACCGTGAAAGCTTAGTTGAAGTGAGCTTTGAGTGAGATGTCACTCCATCTGACGCTAGGTCTTGACAACTCACTTCACCAAATTTTTCTCGGTTTTCACGGTTTACAGAATAGATGTATTATTTAAAACGTATAATAATTATATCTATGAATATTTTCATTAAATGACCGTCGCTGTAATATAATTTTGTACAACGAAGACATGCATACAAGTGTAGTTATCATGAGTATGATTGTACCCTGGAACGGGTAAAAATACATTATACTTATTTGCTATAGACGAACTGACTACGAATGACGAAAACAATATGACGAATTTCTTAACTATAAGCCCGAGTATCAATACCTACTGTATATTATGATGAGCTCAAACAATAAATCCTAATAATTGCAGTTGCTAATATTGCAAAAGTATCCCTAAAAAACCAAATGTGTAAACATACATAAATATTTAATTGCTTTAGACAAATACGTTTGGATTAGACCCAACCAGTGGAAATGTTTAGTATAATTTATTGACGTACCTAATTAATTAAAATTTATTTCATCCTTATTTTTATATTGTATACTGTGTGTGTAATACGTTAACCACCGATTAAAGTAACACTTGTGTGCTTGAGGACCAACTATCTCTTAATGATGAAGAAATTACGTTTTATTTCAAAAATACTTCCTCTAAAGTATATTTCAAAGAATATGGTGGATGAAGATGTACAGTCCATGCTTTTGCCATTGAATCTAATGCAATATCTTATGTTTTGCCCTAAGTATCGCATCAAAAATAATTACATAATTCCAAACAGCCTCTTCTCCAACATTATTTCTTCAGTTGGAACATTTGTATTCATATTTATATTTGTACATCACAACTATATGGTCTCCGATTTTATCGGATTTACTCCTTTCATGTATGTCATCTCTTATTTTGACTGCATCTATTATATTTTTGGATTCATCATGAATTTCGTAGTCGTCTTAATTTACACCAAAAAAAATATCAAATTTGTCTTAACCTTTCAAAAAGTGCACAGAATTCTCAATAATGAAACCAATTTTAGACGCTCCGTTAAATTAAATTGGACCTTTTTAATGCTGACATTAGGTAGCTATGTCTTTGTTCTCACATATTTTTGCACACAGTTATCCTTGAAACATATGTTGAATGCTTATCTTTTGGTATTTTTCGATCTAAATGTAGTTTGTGCCATTCGAGTCTTTAATCTGTTGGAAGATAAAGTCATTCTATGGAATGTTCAAGTTTTACGTTCTCAAGAAATAGAAATGGCGCGCGATACAAGTTATAGCAACAAACTGTGCCAGGCTTACGTTGATTTATTAGAATGTTATGAAATCCATAAAGTCTGTGTTCAACACTTTGTAAGTACCTTTGCTCTTTAAGAATAGTATCAAATTATTGAATATATTTCTAGAATAAAGTGAGTCAAATTGACACAAGAAATACCGTATTTGAAACTGAGTAAAGTGTATGTCATTTTTCAAACAATTTTTTGAAATTATAATTCAATGGTGGGCCTCCCACAAGGTTGGCCGATAACTTTGTGAATTCCACAGGAATCCGCTTAATGCGAGAAGTAGGTACAGGACTGGTCGATGTGGCACTGCTTGGGGAAGGCCTATGTCCAGCAGTGGACGTCTTTCGGCTGAAATAATGATAAGTTACCGTCGTCGTCGTTACATACTTTAGACAAGTTAGTGCTTAGCTACACCAATCTTTATCTTATTTAATTTGTACACTTTTCAGATGCTTTATTACATTATAGAAGTATTTATCCACACTCTAATTTACAGTCAAGTGGCAATTGACATATTGAAGACAGGCACAGTCTTTAATGGCGAAGTAAGTATTACTTAAATAGGTAGATACGAGTACATACAAAACTATAAAATTTTATTTGTCATCACTTGTGATTCAAACGTACATTTTGTTTTAGAATGCAGCTTCTGTGGCGTCGATTTCCATATACTTTTGGATGACAAAGAGTTTGGTGTTGCAAACAATGATGAGCCAGCGATGCGAGAAATTCTACATAGCCATACAAAGTGTTCAAGATACATGCGCACTTCTTTTGAAAACAGCTTCCTCAGGTAAATACAGTCTACGATCATAAAGGACATGACCAGTTCCTGCACTCGAATTCAGGAACTTGTGCAGGATTACAGTGTATACACTATGATTTAAATATTAAGATCTAATTTATCATGGATAAATTATACCGAATAAAGCCAAGGTTAAAATATCTGCAAAAACAGTAGTTTAATTGCTTCCGCTATTCTTTTAGAGTGCAAAGTCAAAGTCAAATCAAAGTCAAATAATTTATTTCAAATAGGCACATATATGGCACTTTTGAACGTCAAACAAAGAAATAGAATTGATTCTAGTTGCCCCTTCCAAAAGGTAGTTTTCGTATGGAGAAGAATGGGCAAGAAACTCCACCGTTACTCTTTTAAAAATGTTTTACAATATTTTGTATACATTAATTATATAATTATATGTGAAGACGATGCACCTACCATAAGATTACTGTACCACAAAAGTTAAAAAGAATTATAAATGGAGTAATAATGAATAAATTAATTACCAGATACATGGTGCTCACATATTTACAAAGATTGTAAAAGTATACGATATTACAATAGTCCTAACATTGTAACAAGTAGTACTAATAAGTCAGTGCGTGAGTTTAAGTAATGACAGAGTGTAAAAGTCTATGACATACAAATAATAAATAAAAAATAAAAAACTAAATTAGCTATCAGTTTGAATTTGTCCAGACACTAAATCGTCCTATGGAGCAAGACCAGCATGTTTCCAAGCATTCTTATCTTGGATATAATCCTCTAATTTGTAATAAGCTTGTTTACAAAGTGTACTTTTTATATGAGTTTTAAATTTTCTTTCATTTAATTGCAATATATCACAAGGTATTTTGTTATAGCATTTAACGCAGTACCCCATAAAAGATGTTTGTACTTTAGCTAATCTGAAAAATGGTTGATCTATTTTATCTTTATTTCTAGTATTAAAATTATGTCTATCACTTATTTTATTAAAAAGATTTAAGTTTTTTCTTACATACATAATATTCTCGTAAATGAATTGGCAAGGTACCGTCATGATATTAATCTTTTTAAATAGTTCCCTGAGAGATTCGCGGTGACATAGATTATAAATGCGTTTCATCCTATGCCGTAGTGTTGGTTCCCCTGTTGTATGACGAATTTTGTACGTTACGGCGCCACCTAATAGGTCCGTTGTTAAAGTGCCAACATTACGGCATAGGAACTTTATTGATGAAAAGCACTCTATAAGTACTTTCCGATTTTGACGTTCCATTGTATCCATAATCATCCGGTAACCATAATAAGCTAAACAGTATGGGGAAAAATAAAATAAGAACGAGTTATTTTCGATCAAGAGAATAAATGACATGGAATAATATATTATAATGCATGTTTTGTTTTTGATTAATTTGATTTATTTACATTTTATAATCTAAGTTTGCACGCCTACAGGTTAGGTTTTTATTGACATTTGGTGTATAAAGGACTGTTATTTCTTTGACAATGCATCTGACATTAGTGGCGGGACCAAAGGCACAATGTAGGAATCTTTTTCATAAAATCCCCAATTAATCGATTAGAGATCATGAAATCGATTCACAAAAAAAAATTTTTTGAAAAATATATCAATTCAAAAATATTTTTTTAACTGTGTTTGATTAATAATAACATAACATAACATCACGCTTCTAATGCCTGAAGGGAGAGATGTACCTATACACCCTCATTTTGCCAGTTGTGTTGTAAGTCTCGTGCATTAGGGGGCGAGCCTATTGCCATCAACCGGGCGCAAATCCGGACTCCACTTGCTACTGAGATATTCCAGATGAACAAACCCAATAACACTTTGCCTGAACAGGGAATCGCACCCAGGACCTAATGCTCAGGTGTAGCTGAGCATGAGGTCCTGGGTGCGATTCCCCGGCACAGCGCTACAGCGCTTGGGACCACTTGACGAACGAGGCAATCAAATGATTTCAATTTTAGTGTTTTAGGTTCGAGAAAAAATCGAGTATCATTTATCGATCTCAGATCGCCATTCACCATCCCTACCGATCCATCCGATCTTGGCGTCACGTTGTGTTTACATATTCGTTGTGTACTGTGCGATTATTGTGTTCTATTTCTAACGACCATTGCTATTATTTACGAACTGATAATTATCTTCAAAGCCTGATTACCATTGCTATATAAAAAGGATTCTTCGGTTTTGCTCTAAGATTCGATTAAATGGATATTAAGATGCATAAACTGTGGTATATTTCGTAAGGCGGGTTCAAAGGCATATTATGTCAATGCTAACCTTACCCCTGCAAGCGAGACTTGCCCGGTGGTTGAATAATCAGGTATGTACTTAAACTACATTGGAACAATACCTACTATATAACAACAAGACTGCAGGTATAAATAAATAAAGTCTGACATAGCGGTTCGATTGCATGTGAGCCAGCAAAACTTAATAAAGCAGCGTTTATTTGGGGAAAGGGTGGCAATGCATCAGCAAAAACCCTGCTATGGGCGGCGGTGATTGCCTAATTCCCGTAACTAAAAACGTTCAAATTCAAGTCGCAATCTCATCTCAGCGACATTTATTGTCAAAAACTCGATTACCACAACGCCTAGCGCCATCTCATATCGAAAACCAGAGTTATTTAGTGAATACTTATCTTTATTTTTCTCAGTTTCCTGATCTTTTAGACTCGTGAAACTTTTTTGTCTGGAAACTGTAGAATACAACAATTGCAAAAATAAAACAATATTTGCTGCACATTGATTTCGACACCTATGCCGGCGCCCATAGTCCCACTGGTCATGTCCTTTATATCCCAAGCCTACTGTTACATCATCTCTCACAGATATTGATTATAAGCGGTTACTATAAAGATCAGCTATATACTTTGTTAGCTTCTTCATAACCTTTAATTTGTGCGTTGATACAATTGGCAGATTATGAGAAAAGGCTGTGCAAGAACGTGCTGCGCATCCATCGCGCATCTTTCAGCAAGATACGTGTGTGTGGCTTGTTCTACGTAGACGCTGCGTTACAATTAGGTCTGATGAGTCTTCTCACTAACTACATTATTGTGTTGCTAAAGTTTGCTTATTTGTAATTTAGACATCATTAAATCCACTTTGCGGAACATCTTTGCTTTTTTTATTTTAGTTAATAACCACCAACCAACCAAATTTGTTCTAAACATGTCATAACTCTCACAAATATTATATCTATGGTGCATCCATATGAAGCGATATACAGAGTCAGGCTTGAGCGGGTCCAAAATAAATTCACAAGACACCATCGAGATATAAGTACTAACGTACTAGAGAAGACACCGTAAATTCCTACTTTGTCTCGTTCAACTGCGGCGATCGCGCCGCAGTTTGTCGAAGAAAACGCGTAAGTGCCGTGATTTACATGGCGCTTAAGACCTTTTTGCCGAGAATAAATACACTTCCGCAGCAAATCTAGCACTGTGGTAAATTAGGTACGGTTTAGACGAATTGTTATTATTTTAGCGCTGCAGCGAACTAAAGATTCAATACGAAGAATAGGACAATTCAGTTATTTGACGTAGCTTCTCTAGTACGTTAGTACTTATATCTCGATGCAAGACACTTGTATTTTGAACTGTACGGAGTGTCGGGGTAAATCCGTTCGATCCATTGACGTACCCTACGATACGTAAGGAGGCGGGGACGCCCACAACTGCTAGCCGTCCTGTAACCAAGACCAATCTACTGGCCAAAACGCGAACAATCCGCATTGTAAACGAAGTCCGTGGGAGAATTGATAATATATTTTCTGGCGATAAAGGCTGGCCTATTTTTAACCCGAAGAATCAGCATTGTCATCCAACGTGGCAATGCTGCTAGGCTTTTGGGCACTTTTCCCAATGACAGCAATGCGGACGAATTTTTTTGTGCCCAATTAGCCCTTCCCCTTTTTATTATCTTCCACATACTATATATATTTTTGTGTTAGCTTGTATATTAAAATTAAGGTGTATAACTGCGCAAATAAAACAAATAAATGACATTAAACATTAAAATAGCCATTTATTAAGGTGTTTTAAGTATAAACGAATTAGGAATCCATAATGAATGCTAATGGTGCCGATTCTCTAATCACAAAATTCTCTAAACTAGACTAAAAATCAGTAAAATTTCGTTTATTCCTGTCAAACGACGATTTCCCATTCTAAAATAGACTATATTGACACAACTTATCTATATTTTAGTTTGACAGTACTAAGATGGCTCTAAGTTATTAATTTAGTGAAAATGGCAATTTTGCTATTCTGAAGTTAACGTTTTTCACCTAAAATTTTGACTTATCTAAATCTAAACTAGATCTGATTATTTTTAAGCGCGATTACAAAGGTGTGGAATACAATTAGATGTCATGAACTAAAATTCAAACCAAACCCTCGACTTCAGTTGCAAAACAGCACTGTATCTTTTTTTTTCTTTTACTTATATCTCGAAAATGATGTGTCCTATCGCAAAAATAATAAAAAAATCGACTCCCTGTATAAAAACTATAAACCCCTTATACTCAACATGCAGGTTTTTTTTTACGTCGAGGCTAAACTCCCTGCACGCCTCCGGCTCAAAAAAACATTCTCGGGGTAAGCCAAACAAGTACCAAGAAGTGGAGTCGCGATTGTCAAATTCAATTTTGTGCGTCAAAATAATTTTTAAATTTATGTTTTTTTTTAGCACAATAGCTTTAAGATTCTCATATCCAAAAGTAAGTTTTAGTGATAGTTTAGTTCGGTGTACAAGAGAATCGGCACCATTTAATCTATTTGACCTTGAACATTCTAAAATCTTTATCACACACAGTTACATCAGAGAGATTGTTAATAAAAACAATTTATACCACGGATCACATTTATAATCACACAGTAGATAATTACAGAATCGCGAACTGTAGCAGTACAATACAATAGTTAGTTAGACGACCCATCAGGTGCAGTAAAAACGCAGCGTCTACGTAGAACAGGCCGCACGCACATATCTTTCTGAATGATGCTCGATGTAAGCGCTGAACTTTTTTGCACAGCCTTTTATTTTCATCTGTCAAATAAAAGATTTGTTGGTTAAATATTAATAGTCAGAAGCCCGAAAGTCTGACAACAAGTCTTGCCAAGGGATATCGTATTACGCAGGTACACACGGGTACACATCAAGCTATACCAGTATAATCTGACCTCGCATTGTACGGAGATCAGCATAAACTGGAAATGTATAGCTTGATGTGTAGCCGTGTGTACCTCTGGGTTGTGCAGTCGCTCCATGTAAAATACTGGCGTTTAGCTGCATCCGGTTAGACTGAAAGCCGGCCCCAACATAGTTGGGAAAAAGCTAGGCAGATGAAGTCAAATGAACGATTTCAAGCCTACCTCCTATAGCGCTACAAGGTCCTTTTGGCACGTGGCAAAAATTTGAACTAAGGCCACCATCTTGTAAAGCTTACCAACAGCGCCCTCCTGTCAACGTTATTCGAATCCCAAAAGAATTATGTCGCAGTGCAATAGAAAGATAAATAAAGCTTGTCCAATCTGAAATGACGCGCTTCGCTACCTCATTTTACATACCAGGCAAGCGCTGCGCCCGTGCGCGTACGTGTAATGCACTAGTGGAGTGGACAAGCTATAGTGTGTGTTGTTGACAGATATTCATTTATTCATTATTTTAACTAATAGCCCAACTTGCTGTTTGAGATATATCTGCCTACCCTTTTCCCAACTACGTTGGGGTCGGCTTCCAGTCTAACCGGATGCAGCTGAATACCAGTATTTTACATAGAGCGACTGCCTATCGAACCTCCACAACCCAGTAACTCGGTAATACGATACTCCTTAGCAAGACTGGTGGTCAGACTTTCGGCCTTCCACGAATGACAGCCGGGACCAACAGCGTAACGTGCTTTCCGAGGCACGGAGGAGTCTCGGTATGTAAAGAGCCATCCATGGACCAACCCCGGCAAGCGTAGCTTAACCTCATGGATAGACTGGTGCGGCTGTTATTATTTAGCCACAAGCTCCTTAACATAAACTGTTTTGAAACTTGTCACTTAGATTGGGCCAAAAAAAACTCTATCTGGATCCATTCTGTAAACGTCTCACCGTGAAACTTAGGTGAAGTGAGCTGACAATTTATAGTATAAATCCCTAGCCTCAGGGGAACTCATTTCACCTAAGGTCACACGGTGAGTTTTTTATAGAATTGAACGGCAGAAATACCTGAACAATTCGACATCAAGATAATAGCACAAGAATCTTGAACACTTTCAATAGCTACATAGAATTTCTCGCATTGCTTGCAGAATATGGTTTGCCACATCAAATCCTTCAATATCCAAAAGTATACGGCGAGCGATAAGATAGATGCTTCTTTCTATAAAAAATGAGTAATTCAGTACAAAAGTAGAGAGAGACATGCAAAACGAATATTAAAAGGTGATCATTTCTCAAAAAATGACTAAAAATAGGTACAAACTCATGACTGTTTTTACTAACGTCAAGTAAAGCAACGCCTAGTTAAGTAAAGGCTCTTACATACTGGCGCGATTCGCTGCGCGACGCGAATTTTAACAAAACAATTTCTGAGAAAACTTCCCGGTGAACAATGCGGCTGCGTCGCGTCGCGCGACGAATCGCCCCAGTATGTAAGAACCTTAATGTCAAACGTAAGCCGATACCCGCAACTACTTGTGTAGGTGTAGGTTTATTAAAGAGTTTTTATAATATTTTTTTTAAATATTTTTTTTTATAAATATACCTTGTTTAATTTTTTATTATAAAATTAATTTAGTTTTTTTTTGCATAATTATACAAAAAGAAGCAAAAACATTATTATTTAAATTGTTTTTATAAAGAACTATATATAATTGCACAAGTAAAAACTGCTGTACAAAGGCGGACTTAATGCCTGAGGCATTTTCTACCAGTCAACCTTAGGGTGATGCAAAGACAGACATGGCAGGTGCAACATAAGATAATACATATAACTTGAAAATAATGAATAATAATTAAATAAACATACATAGATACATACATATGAACAAAATAAACTTAGTTGGGAGAAATAACGACAGGTAGGGGAGAAAACGAATCCAGCAAATTAACGCTGGGATGATTCTGCCAACTTCTTACGAATATGTTCACGTGCGAAGGCACGTGAACATAGTAAAGTGAAGACTTTAAAGGATAAGCGACTAGTTGCCGTCCTGATGTCCAGAGGGAGCGCATTCCAAAAAAAGACCGCTTGGACGAAGAAAGAAGAGTGGATGAAACCAGAGCGGTGAGAAGGACATCGTAGAAGACGATTGTTGGTAGAACGAAGATTTTTACTATGGGCAGAGCATAAGTATTGAACATGGGAAGTCAGGTAAGAAGGAGAAGTGGGTTTGAACTATAGTTGATGCCCGCGGCTTCGCCCGCGTAGATGTCTGTTATTATATACTAAAACCTTCCTTGCTATCCATTGGTGAAAACAGCATGAAAATCGGTGCAGTAATTTTTGAGTATATCGGAAACAGACAGACAGACACGGCGGACTTTGTTTTATAATATGTAACGATTGATCATAAAGCTTTCAGAATAAAATGCTCTTAATGAGGATGAAAACTGCATCAAAACAAACAAAACTACATCAAATAAAGTGCAGAAAAAAAGAATGAATGATGTGAATAAATGATAAAGTGCAGTTTGGAAGATCTAAGCGATCACACAAACAGACACAAAAAGTGATTTTTGACTTTAGAAATTGCTATAATACTCACAATATCGTTTTTAAATAAGACAAGTGTTACGTTATAGTAAGCCAAAACATGAGAAAAAATTTCTAGTATATAATATAGTACCTAAAAACAAATGCAAAGAGCTATGAGGAAATTGAGTTGACCATAGCTCCATCCAAAAACCTTGGTTTTAAAGAAAATAATAAAACAGAATTAAACAGGACGGCCGCTAAAAGTGCCACCATGTGCAAGGAATGTATATTGATCGTACTTACAAATTGCTGAAAACAAATTTTTATGAGGCCATAACACTCCAATATATCAACATAAGCTTGAAACATTTTCTTGCTATTCAGTTCATCATACACATATTCAACTCCTTGAGAACTTACAGCTTGAAGATTCCAGAGAACTACTTTATTTTCCAACAGTTTAAGGAGTCGGATTGCGTAAATTATATTAAAATCAAAAATAAACAAAATGTAAAAAGTTATATTAGCAAAAGTGGGTATGTACATCTGAAAGATAAAATAAGCGAAAACTAAGATATAACTGAGCAAAGAAATTAATATAATGATCCAATTCCGAAGGACGAAACGCTTGAAATAGTTCTTATTATTGAGAAACCTGTGTATCCTTTGGAACGTCAAGAGAAATAGAACATTATTTTTGGTTTGGATAAAATTAACAATGAAGTTTATAACAAACCCGACACAGTAGAAGATACAGTCAAAATAACAATGGAAATACATGTCATGGTTTAAGACAGATAACATAATATGGGTGCGGTATATAAATGCACAACAAAAACATATAGTGCCCAGTAATGAAATAAAATTACGAAAAAAGCTATTTGGAGTCATAAAACCGTCTTTGATGCTATATTTGGAACATAAGAATATACTTTGAATTAAATTCAAAGGTATAAGCATCGACTGCACATCTTTGTCAATCACATTGTTGAAAGAAACATACACTCGACTTTTTTTGCCCCTGTTACGGCCAAAATTTATTTTTACAGACATTATATTCGGAAGGTTGCTAACAAATAGTGATACTCAGTCCATCTATATTAAAGTAAGTGTCTTAAAATTTTAATTTAATTATTTTTTTAAATATTAAGTAGTTTTACTAATCGCACCTATAGAAGTCATTACTGTAATGGCTGAAATTAATAAAACAGTAATTACTCAATGTGTATTGTCTTTGGTCTTGATGTAGACCATTAAATTGTGACCAGCCCTGACATCAAGCAAAATCAAGAACATTGTTAAACTTATAACTTTTAAGGTTTGAATACGAGGCTTTTGATTTCTTTATATTAGTGTGTGTCAATCTGCCTAGCTTTTTCCCAAATATATTAGGGTCGTGTTTTACATGGAGCGACTGCCTATCAGACCTCCACAACCCAGTAACTGAGTAATATGTAGTAGGAGTACGAGTACCCTTGGTAAGACTGGTAGTCAGACTTTCGGGCTTCTGACGACCCGTAACGACTGTCAAAGATCCACGAATGACAGCCGGCACCAACGGCTTGACGTGCTTTCCGACTCTTCCGGGGCATGGAAAAGACTCGGTATGTAAAGATAGTCCGGGGAGATCGACCCGTGCGGCTGTTATTACTTAGCCACGATCACCTCCACCTGTCCTATATAAGTATGTGTATTTTGTCTATTTGTTTTGTAATGTGCGTCTTGTTTTTGCAGAATTACGAAATTACTTTGTGATCACGTGGGTACCATTTTATTTACCAATCTTTTTCTCTGTTGCTGTGGAAGTCAAGACAACATGAATCTGCCGAACCGTGCAGCCTTCCACAAGGAGACTGCTTGTCGGGTATTTCCGATTGATGGAAGTCTACCTAAGGAGTTTAGTTGTTTAGTGTTAGATTACGGAGTAACAAGGTACTCCGTAATCTTATAAATAAATCTTCTTGTAAGAAGAAAGTGTGGCAATTCACAGGTCTGGGGCCTACCACTACCGCTTAAAGTATTATTATTTTGATCTTACTCAGTGGGGGAATTGATGGAGCTTCATCTCTTTCCTACACTGAAGTAAACTGCTGTAAGAACTGGCGGTAGGGGCCTTTATAGATAAAGATCCTTGTGTCTTTCAATTGACACAAGTGTTGATTGAATACAGACTCATAACTGGTAGTTGTCGTTTGATTTTATATTTACCTAGCACACTACCATGGCACATGATTGATTTTGATTTATAAAGAAAGTAGGTAGGTACCTATTGTTATAACTTAAGAAAAGTTTAGAAAGGAAAGGATAATGTTAGGATCGTAGCAGGTGGCGTTCTGTAGTTTCTGCCTGCCATGGGAAGAAAGCGTGAGTTTATGTTTATTTGAAAAAGAAAATAAATAATGAAAACAAATCAGTTATAATCATCAGAAAGACGGGACATTTTGTTCCATTGCATGTACCAGATAAACATTTATACATTTATTTAAAATGTTGATACAAGATGTATTTTGAAGTGTCCTTGAATAGTACATTACTGTCGCGGCCAGCATTTATGACATTGATGGACGATCGACGGCGAAACCGAGGCACACATACGTGAGTTCATTAATGCCTGATTGCGGCCAAATCTTGAATAGTACTTTTCTCATATAATGCGCGGAAATTCAAACTGAGTAAATTAAATAAAAGTTCCAGAATCAATGACGAACAATCATAATTTTTCATGCGCCGATATGTTCATTTGTTTCCTCTTTACTGTAAACAGCTCTATTTGCAAGCCAAATCGAAGTTTAAATAAAATCTTTGATATGTTATCTCCTTAGTTGCCATTAGTTGAAGTAAAAATTTCGTTCCATTTTTAAATAACACGACAGATGAGTTTTTGTAGTAATTTATTTGGCCGCTAAACACGACAAATGTATTTTCATAGTAACATGGCTGCATCGACACTTTTTTTTGACTAGTACAGCAATTTCGATTTATCTAGAAGAAGGTTGTAAAACTAATGCTCGAATTTCCAGGCATGTTTGAGAAAAGAATTTTATTATAACAAAAAAAGATTTTCACAAAAAGATTTTCACTAGAAAGATTTAATGAAGATACAATTACAGAAATGCGAACGATATTAACACAACAGTATAGTCAGAGAAAAGTTTTAGCAGACTCAATTGCAACGCAGCGTCTACGTAGAACAGGCCACACACACGTATCTTGCTGAATGATGCTCGATGCAAGCGCAGTATGTTCTTGCATAGTTTTTTCTCACCATCTGTCAATTAGCATAATCCATACATTTAAATTATAATGGAGGAGTTTTTAATTTTGCTCTCAATGCTTACTCTATTAAATTCTTCAGAAATCGTCCATAGCTAATTTTGAGTTCATCCTACGGGAGTCCCACCATAACCATTAGCAGGTCGATGGATGCACGTCACTCCGGGATCGATTGCTGTCAATGGCGGTGGTCTCGAGGTTGTTCGAGAAAACTTTTACCTCGGGCAAACTCTGCAGTTTGGTAAGAACAACTTTGAGAAGGACTCTGTGGCGGTATCTACATGACCACCGAACTACGCATCAAGTCCTGACGTCACATAAATTCTGCATCGCGCAATTAGAGTTTACCGCGCGATGGACATATATACAAGAAACCAACATCAATCGTTGGGCAGTTGCCCGCCAGACACAACACCCGTCTGGTCGGAGGATCCTCCCTTTTCTATGGTGGATGAGTGAACTTTACACCCTGTTCCTCATACCCCTAAAACTCTGACAGAAGAATTCAGCTGGGCTGAAGCAGGCTTTAAATTTTTTGGATTACATGTCCAACAGTGATGAGAATCTAGGCAATACACCCGTGGTTCTTTATTTTTTAATGTATTACCTGAGCAATCAGCATGCAATAGACGTGCACAAGAATCTTGAATATTTTGAATAGCTATGTAGAATTTCTCGCATTGCCGGCTCAATATTGTCAGCCAAATCATATCCTTTATTATCCAACAGAACAGGGCTAGTGACCCTAAGACTGCTACATTCTGAAACGAAATAACATCAAAGTAGAGAAATTTTAAACTTGACTTAAGTCTGTAGTAGTATCTATCTATCTAGTACTGTCTGTAGTATCCGTTTATTAATGTTATTCACAATAAATTCAATAAATCACAATTAAAAGAATATAATAGTGACAAAAATTGAAAATGCTTTTAAAAAAAATGCTTTTAAACAATTTAGTTATGTTGAGAGATTGAATGAAAAGTGACTAGGAAAAGGTATTTACAAGGCGCTAGGTGAGTGAAAACGCAAGGAGGCCCTAGAAAGACATTTATAGTGACCTTATTGGTGATGTCCTTAAGGAGAGTCAGGTGCGTAGTACTCGCAATCTCAAACCTCAAAATTTTCATTATGGGACCAACGCTGACATAGTGAAAAAAAAATCTGCTGTTCCCTACATTTTGACGATCTATGCGAACATAAATGTAGGGAACGGGTGATTTGTTTTTGACCCTGTTTTAGTGATGAGAACATTTGCACTCATAACGGTCACGTTTAAAAGGCCAATAAAACCATTCACTATTTTCAAAAGAAAAAGTAATTAATAAAATACTCACTATGTCATCAACTATCTTTCCATTTTTGAATATTTCAATTGCAACTTGCTCGTAAACCAGGGAGTGCATGAATGCTTCTAGGATATAAAAAAATATCTGAAACAAGACAACAAAGGTGTCGACTGTTGGTACTAGTTTTTGGGGTTTTAAACTATGTTGGTTAATTTTCTTCAAAACAATTATTATGATATAAATTGCTAATAATATTAGTAGTGAGGTACTTACATATTTCTGCGAACAATCTTTGTGTATATCGTAACACTCTAATATGTCAACATAAGCCTGAAACATTATTTTGCTATAGTTTTGTCTGTCTGTGTGTTCCATTTCTAGCATATTCAATGCTTGAAGATTCCATAAAACAACCTTGTTTTCCAACAATTTGTAAACACGAACGATAGAAACTATATTAAAATCGAAACAGACGAAGAGCCATGTAAAAAATATATAAAAGAAAGGTGATTTTATCCGTATAGGAAAAGAAGTAAAAACAGCGATGTAAATACACAAAGACAAAACTACAGTAATCCAATTCCAAATGATGTAACGTTTAGTACAACTTTCGTTGTTTAAAAGTCTATGGACTTTTTGAAGAGTTAATACAAACTTGATGGATTTGTTGGTATGAATTATACCATTCACGCATTTGATAATGAATCCAAAACAATAGAAGATGAAGTCGAAATAAGATGTAATATACATGAAAGTATTATATCCAAGATAATCATTGCAAAAATAAAGCAAATAGTTACGGTATATGAACAAACTTATGAATGCTAGTGTTGCAATTATTGAAACAAAATTTAAAATTACACTATTCGGAGATATAGCATTATTCTTGATGCAATATTTAGGACAGAACATCATATATTGCATCAGATTCAAAGGCAGGAACATTGCTTGCAAATCTTTGTCCACCGTATTCTTCACAGCAAAGTTCACAGGAGAATATCGCCCGATATGAAAGCATTTCTTCATTTTTAAATACATCATTGACAGTAGTGCTCCCTTGCACGCATGAGATACAACAAACGATGGTAAATGGACTAACCACTTAATATGCAAACATAAATATCGATAATGAATTGTAACCTACAAAAGTACTTAGGAAAAAACAACAAAAGTAGGTACTTTAAAAAAATAATGCTTAAAATATAAACACTTACGATTAATTGGACGTTAAACGAAACCAATAACCTGAAATATGTTGTAACTTTTGTTTGTTCCCCGCCTGTAATACCAAAATTCTACAGATTATAATGCTTGTTTTTCTCTTTTAGGTTATGTTTTTGCAGACGGGTTATTTGTTTTTTATATAATTTGTTTATGCATGTCCATCGGTACTTTTTTTCATTTGTTAGAAGAATTGCGAGGTGATCATGATAAATATTAACTTTGCTTGGGTATTTTTTGAGTTAGCTTCAATAATACGTAGTTTTTCCACTTAGCAAGTGGATGATGTAATAATAAGTTCCTGTCACTGTTATATACAAAGCAGGTCGTGGTATTCAAAGAACAATGGCAGCTTCCCATACATTGTTTTATTTGAAATTAAATTTCTACGTCTTTAAATGAAAAATATCTTATTTAAATCAGCGTAATTTTCTGAGCTAGCTTGTGCAAGATTTTTTGTTAGAGAAAGCGGAGATTAATAGATATTTAGTGTTTAACTTATGTAGGTTATATTTTTATGGCACCTATAACGTTATGTAAAATATGTACTTATTATTCAATTTCGAGGAAATAAAAGGGCAAAATCGCATAAGTATGTCTCTCTTAGTTATATTAGCATACCTTGACTTGGCAATATTGTAAAATAAGGTTATATTGTAAGTAATGAATAATATAGGGGCACGACAGCGCCCCCGCCAAGTCGAGAAAAACAAACAAACAAAGGCGCAGCCTAATATTTATCTTTACCTACAAGTCAATGCATGTTTAGTATTAATACTTATCTAATAACAATGCATAGACTTGTAACGATTTATTTTAGTAAGATTAATCCAATAGTAGGTATTAATAAACTACCTACCTAGTTGTTCAGGTAACGGTAAACCAATAAAACAAGTTTATTATTTTATATTAATTTATTCCAGTGTCCAAAAGAGAAACACACAATGTCACACAAGGAAAATCACAGAGTCCTTTAGAACGCACGGGTCACACACGGGAAATATCAGAGTCCATTAAGCAGTCCGGGTCAATTGAAAATTCAAAGTAAACGGAAAAAGCAAGTCGAGAGCAAAACAACACAGGACAGAGCGCAACCGTCTGGTCAAGAGTTGTAAACTGTCAACGAATGTCAACGACCAAGCTATATTTTTTATGACTTAGGATAGTCTTTTTAGTTCAGAGTTGCCATTTCATTGCCATTAGATCCTAATTTACTGCAATATTCTTATTTAAAGAAGAACACGGAATGAAAATAGATACATTCTTAAAAAAATGTGTTATTTATTCATTTTATCCATGTCAGTATATTAACAAACTAAAATAAACCACGATAATAACGCTGTACCCACAATTTAGGAAAATAAAATAAAATGGCAATACTTCCAACAATTTCATAGTTTCTTTTACAGAAATAGTCAATGATCTTTCCATTAAAAAATATTTTTTTACTCGGCTTTAACTAGGTACTATTATAGTATTACAAAATGTAGATAATTAATTGAATTTCTTTCGTATAAGTGTCACTTTTAGACGCTCAAATTTATTTCAAATAAGATTTCGCCATTGTTCTTTGTGTGGGGTAACCACAACTAAGAAGTGATAAATGTATGTATGCTTGAGGCTGCTTATCTTAAAGTGTAAGAACGTATACGTTTACGCCTCAAGCTTTTAAGAAAATATTAAAGTTCCATGTTTACGTAAGTTTTATTTCGTACTTTTTAGTTCATTAAAAGCTTGTCTTTAAAAAGGTTTTTACTTAAATTTTATTTTGTACTTTTTAGCATTAGAATTTGTTTAAATATCTTTTGTATCACCTTCCTTCACTTCCTTGAAAGGCACTTGTAAAGAGAAATGTAATGAACCCAAACACGCATTTACATAAGTCATGGTGTTAAGTCAACCAATTGCACTATCCAAGTCTTGTTATAATTTAGAACGGGTTTATCATATTGCAATACGTATATAAAATTAACTGTCTGTGCTGTTGACTGTTTAGGAGTTCCCTCGTCTAGAGCCATCCCTGGATGCAACACCAAGGTCATGGTGGACTTTAGGACGGGCTATAATAATAGAACACGTGTATACAATTTTGCGTCTCTGCTGTTGACCGCTAAGGAGTTCCCTCTTGTGGAGCCAATCCTGGGTGCAGCAACCAGATCATGGTAAACTTTAGAACGGGCTATTGTAATTTATTTATATCTTACATAACATGAAATGTCTCTGCTGTTGGCCGCTGAGCAGTTTTCTCGTCTGGAGCCAATCTTGGGTGGAGCAACCTGGTCATAATAGACTTTAGAATAAACTATCATAATTGAGTGCTTGTATATAATTTTGTGTCTGAGCTGTTGACCGCTGAGCAATTTCCTCTTCTAGAACTACCTGCAGTAGCCACATCATGGTATACTTTAGAGCGGTCTATCATAATTGAATGCGTATGTATATAAAATTTAATGTATCTGCTGATGACCGCTGAGGAGTTTCCTCGTCTAGAGCTAATCCTGGCTCCTGCAGCCAGGATTAGCTCTAGACGTCATGGTAGACTTTTGAATGAACTATCATAATTGACTGCGTTTATGTATAAAAAATTGTGTAAGAGCTGTTGACCGCTGACGTGTTCGATCTTCTGAAATGAATCCTGGGTGCAGCAGCCAGATCATGGTAAAGTTTAGAACAGGCTATCATAATTGAATGTGTATATACAATTTTATGCCTCTGCTGTTGACTGCTGAGGAGTTTTCTGTCTGGAGCCAAATATGGCTGCTGCAGCCAAGTCATGGTAGACTTTAGAATGGACTATCATAATGAAATGCGTATATACAATGTCGCGGCTGTACTGTTGACCGTTGAAGAGTACCCTGATCTGGAGCTAATCCTGGGTGCAGCAGCCAGGTCAAGGTATACTTTAAAACTGACTATCATAATTAAACGCGCATAAAAAATTTCGTGTCTGTACTGTTGCTCGCTGAGGAGTTTCCTCGCCTGGAGCCAATTCTGGGTGCATCAGTCAGGTCATGGTAGACTTTAGAACGGGCTATAATAATTAAATGCGTGTATAAAATTACGTATCTGTACTATTGACCGTTGAAGAGTTCCCTGGTCTGAAGCTTATCCTGGGTGCAGCACATAGGTCATGGTAGACTTTAGAACGGACTATCATAATTAAATGTGTATAAAAAATTTCGTATATGGTCTGTTGACCGTTCAAGAGTTCCCTGGTCTGAAGCTAAACCTGGGTGCAGCAGCCAGATCACGGTGAACTTTAGAATGGACTATCATAATTGAATGCGTATATAAAATTCTATATCTTTGCTATTGACCGCCGACGAGTTTCCTCATTTGGAGCCAATCCTGGCTGCTACAGCCAGGTCATGGTAGACTTTAGAACAGACTATAATAATTAAATGCGTATATAAAATTTTGTGTCTCTAATGTTGACTGTTGAAGAGTTCCCTGGTCTGCAGCTAATGTTGGGTGCAGTAGCCAGGGCATGGTAGACTTTAAAACGTACTATCATAAAATAATGCGTATTAAAAAAAAAGATGCCTCTGCTATTGACCGATGAGGAGGTTCCTCGTCTGGAGCCAATCCTGGTTGCTGCAGCCAGGTCATGGTAAACTTTAGAACGGACTGTCATAATTCAAAATGTTGCGTCTGTACTGTTGACCGTTGAAGAGTTCCCTGGAATGGAGCTAATTCTGGGTTCAGCAGCCGAGGCATGGTAGACTTTAAAACGGACTATCATATTTAAATGCGTATATTAAATTTCGTGTCCGTACCGTAAACAGTTGTAGAGTTCCTTCGTCTGGAGCCAATCCTGGGTGTAGAATCAAGTCATGCATCATAAAAAAATGCATTGTCATCGGAACTGAACCAACTTGTCAAATTTCAACTCTGTAGGATAAGAGGAAGTGGTTTTAATTTAGCTCGCAAGATTTGACTCATACATACAAGGCAAGTTAAATAAAAGCTTGTAATAAAAAAACATGCGTCAGGCGAGATGGTGATAAAAACAAGAACAGATAAATATTTCCTATTAGCATTTAATTTACAGAAAGTAGAATTGCAACTCTATGATAGCGTAATGAACGATAACTCCCAACAAACATATTGGTAGCCTAGCGTCTACATAGAACAGGACACACGCGGTCATCTTACTGAACGTTCGATTTGTCTGCTGCACGTTCTTGTAAAGATGTTCTTGACACTCTGCAAAGAAAACAAAAAGAATTTGTGGTTAGGTATACCGAATGAAAATAAATATATCAGTATATCAAACAATACTAGAATCCATTATACTTAATAGTATACATTCGAAAGTAACTCTGTCTGTCTGTATGTTACCTTTTCACGCCTTAACCACTGAACGGATTTCGATAAAATTTGCCAAGGAGCTAGATGGCGTCACGGGGACTATTATAGGCTACTATTTATCGACACACCACGCGGACGAAACAGCGGGTGGAAGTCTAGTTGTCTAGGCTAGTCAATAATAAAATAAAAGTTGTACCCTCATTCAAGATCCATACCTTTTTCTTAGCCGGGACTAAAAAGAGAACTGTGTTTAATACAAATTAAAGTTAGCAGGCGTAATAAATGTAGGACAAGTTAAAATTTCGACAAAAAAACAGTTGCCTGCTTGATACTGAATGACTGAGCTATCTCTTTGACCCACCGTACTATTCTCAAATCTTACTTGGATAGTCCCTGTTCTTCATTAGCTGTATACACGCCGTCATAGCATCCTCAACAGTTATATAGAACTTCTCACAGTTAATACAATGTAATATTACAAGTACTATATCCTTTGTTAGAAATAAAATATGACCAACACTCCGAAGCCATGCCTGGAAAATAAAATTGATTATAATTATGTTTCCTTGGCAAAAACCAGTAAAATTCAAAGTTTAGGAACATAGTTATATTTCGACTTATATAATCAAAACCGAATCCTGTTTCGTCGATAAACATTTCACACTTACTTCGTTTTCCAAATCAGCTAAGTTTTTCATCACGTAAATGATATAGGTGATATAACATAAACCACGTTGGAATACGCAGAATGTGTGATATAACACCTAAAAATAAAAATTCTGGCAGTCAACTTAGTCAAGTCAAACAGCACAAAAAACAGTGCTTAAATTTAGAATTAAGTATAGCTAAACTCATATCTATGCATCATCGTATAAACGTAGAATTATACATGTGTCGTATAATTAATTCTCGAACTTACCAATACCTGGAAAATTTCAATGTAAAGATTGTATGTTTTTAATATATTTTCATATATCCCGAAAAGTTTGAGACATTGATCATCATTGTCGTTTTCAACATTCATCATCCTGACGTCATTGATCCATTTATTTAGATATTTCTTTAATAATGTTATAATTCGAATGGCTATTACACAATTCAGATCCAACGGGATACACATTAAATCGCAAATTTCGGAAATAATGAAACTGGTTTCAACAGAAATTAAAGGTATAAAAACCATGACATTGATTAAAATATGAACAAATATAGTTGTTGTATTTGAGATCCAGTTCCAAATAATAAAACTTTGGATACAGTTACTGAAATCAATACTCATATGTACAGTTTGTATCTTCAAAACAAGTAAGACGTTGTTTTCTTTGTGCACGATATCCAGAATGAATATCGTCGAGAACCCAATTGAATACGTAATGTAACTGACAGCAGTAGAAAGTGAGAATATATCGTATTTGAATTGTGTCCTATTCACTTGTGTGTCTTTTACGGTGACAACTCTCAGGAAACACAACGCATTTAAAAAGATCATTAAACAAAATGCAAATCCATGATATTTTTGTCCAGTTGCATAAATAAGACTTTTTCGCAGATAATATTTTGAATTCAAAAAAAGATTAAGAGGAAAATTTAAAGAGTACGCCATTCTTTGTATATCTTTTTCCAGTTCATTATTGAGTAACTCTTGTCGTGTTTTGAACATTTTGCTAACTATCAACTTCAACAGTTCGTCGCTTTATGATAACTCATTCAACTTGACTCTGTATAATGATAATAATTTATCGGAGTGATTCATTGTCATCACATGGTAATGACGTCGTTAATTTAGAAATGGTTTCGGTAGATACAAATCGTAATAAAAATATTAACTATGGAAGGTAGTTGAAACTTGATGAGAGTATGCGTTCGACAATCAATAGTTTTTTAATTAATTAGGGTGAGATACAATTTTTTTTCAATTACGTGAACTTTGAATTTCCCCGCATTATTTGGGAAAAGTACTATACAAGCCTTGGCCGCAACCAGTCATTGATGAACTCACGATATGGACCAAGGCGAAGCCGAGGCACACATACGTGAGTTCACACATTTTCATGATTGTTCATCAATGCCCCTGTTGCAAGCCGCGATAGGAATGTACTATTTTTCTAATACTACTAAAATTGATAGGTAGGCAGACTAAAATAAAATATTGTAGGCAGGTTGATATTTTAACCAAACATAAAAATTACCTAAGCTAGATAATACTTACAAATATTATAAATGCAAAAGTGAGTTTGTTTGTTACGGTTTCTCGCTAAAAGGGCTGAATGGATTTGGATTATATCCGTTCAGCCCTTTTAGCACAAAAAAATTTGGCACATTGGTATACCATGACCTGGAATAAGACATAGGGATACTTTTAATCCCGATAGTTTGTTCCCGTAGGATAATTTCTAACCTCCACGCGGGTGAAGCCGCGGGCAAAATCTAGTTTAAAATAAGAATAAGAATAAGAATATTTATTTCATAAGGTTTAGAATTTCGGTCAAGAATTTCTTAATCGAATGACAATTTAAAATCTTAGTTTAGTGGTTGTACGCTGCTGTCACATAGTAGGTATAATGTAATTCTCTAACTCCTAAACTAAGTCAAACTTGTATTATAGGAGTTTGTGAGCTGTTGACTTAGACACAACCCTGTACTTAGCTGCGAGACATAACAGAGATATCGCTTAAGAAATAAAGAAAGATAAAAACAAAAAAAAAAATATATAATAATAAAAACTAACATAATATACCTACTATACCTACTTACTTTTTAACTGTTAAAAGTAATTCAGTCTGATCATACGTCAAAGTTAATAACCAATTTTTCAACTTATGCGTTACCACCTCACGATTAGTTAAACTATATATTGCCAGTTTTTTATTGACCTCATTATACAATCTTGAGCTAGCGACCTCATATTGGTGGCTAGCAAAAGCAGTTCTGCAGCTAACGCCGGGACATACAGCAGCACCGGAGCGCTTTTTATTTGTTATCTTATTTAGAGGTAGCCGGTAGTGTCTTCGGAGAATGATTTTTTGTATGAATAGCTATCTCACGGTCAGTACGCGGCATTCAGCATATAATTTGGTGGTTGGATACAGTCGAGGCCTATGATGAATCACCTTCAAAACGGATCGCTGCGATCTTTCCAGTATAAGAAATAGGGTTTTATAGGTACCACCCCATACAGGTATGCAGTAGGTTAGTACAGATTGACAGAGGGCAGTATAGACCATGTAGATTGTAGATTTATCTGCAGTAGATCTGAGTTTCTTAAAGATATACATAAGCCTTCGAATACGATTTGTAAGAGCAACCACCTGTGGACGCCAATCAAGTCGCTCGTCTAACACTATTCCAAGGTATTTGATGCTGGTCACTCGCATTAAAGACAAACAGTCGCAGCCCGTAGGCAAATGTAAGTGAAACGCTTATCATGCTGGAGTTAATTCTTTATTTTTTTATCTATAATATATGATTGCTTTATTGACATCCCAAACAATGATTCAAACTCAGTTAAAGACAAAAACATAAATGTAATTAAGATCTAGTTGCACATTTACAGAAATTCAAACTGTAGTATTACGATAGTGTAAGTAGTGATGAGAGCGCACAAGCTCAAGGGAAGTTCAGCGTCTATGATGAACAGGCCACACGCGTGCATCTTCCTGAACGAGGTAGTTTCAACTCGAAGGATATTCTTACAAACTCTTTTTTGAGTATCTGTAAAAAAATATTCCACCCATAAAAACGTGGAAAAAAATGCAACTCTCGCAACGCAGCTCTTCTACCAAAAAAAGATGTGAGATCTAATGTAAAACCAAGTCTGTTAATTTATTCAGTACCTATCTATTTGTCATCGGCTTGGCGGAGGTACTGCCGTGCCCCGCGATAATTTTATTTGCGCTGCTGCTATTTTGTCTTTCAGAAAACCTTTTTTTAGATCTGTCCACAGACACGTTACTTTTGCAGGATTTTTATTTTACTTACCCGAGCATCTGCTTGAGTTTGCAAGTTGTATACAAGTACTCTGAACTTCTCTCATAGCAGAGTAGAATCTTTCACACTCCACGCTCAAAAATGTCAGTAGCAGCATGTTCTTAATTATCCATGTTAAAGATATGAATGATAGCAGTGCAAACTGGAATAAATACAAAAATGTTTCGTAAAAAAGGAAAAAAATCTTTAATGGGCTCTTTATTCCAAGAAAAAAACAGTGCCCACTATGGTATTACAAGAATCTAAAACAAAACCTTGTAAAACCAGACAAAACAAAAAAACTGCGTTAGGGCACTCGATTTTCCGCCTTCAGCATCCAGACTGTAAGTTCATAAGAACAAATCACTAATTAAAATGAAATGAAAAGTTTCTTGTCTAGTCTTCTCTATTTGAAACTAATTTTTAGAAGGGAAAACTGGAAGCAATTCTTCATTGTTGTAATTTTTGCTTTTAATGATTTGACTATGACTTTGACTTCATAGCAGTTGGATTATCTTACTATAGCTTCACTTCCAGTAGTTACTTTTTTCATTTCGATACGTATCACTATAGCAAATAAAGATTTGGTAGTTGTATGTATAGTATAAAATAAAATCTGAAACAGAGATAAAATTATCATATATAGGAGGTTTCATTAATGGTAAGCTTCAAAAGACGAATATAATAAAAAAGTACCATTTGATGAAACGTCTTTTCGATCATCTGATAAGCTTCCAATATTTCCATAAAAACTTCGAACATTCTGTTACAATAAAGCTCGTTTTCTGAATTTTCTACGCATGACATCTGAACATTTTTGACCCAACTTTTGAGAGGCTTCGTCACGAGCTTCATAATTCTCGCAGCATACAACAAAGTCATGTCAAAGGAAACGAAACAATACGACATAATACTAATTCCCATTCCAATAACATTGAGTTCATAGTTGTAATAGGAAAAAAGCACCCAAGCAATATGAAAACAATTCAATAATATGACGCAAATCCAGTTAGGAAAGATGAAACGTTTGAAAATTTCGTTGATCTTGAGAATTCTAAAGACATTCTGGACTTTTAAGACAAGGAACACGTTATTATGCTTCTCAATAATATTTATGCAGAAGTTTAAAAAGCTACCGATGAAAAGTAGAAGATATACATAGATTTTATTCAAAAACTGAAAATATTTGAAACCTCTTAAATGATCAGTGAATGAAAATACAAGCATGAAATAAAAGCAGACGCACAATATTGTTAGCGTGGCGAAGATTGAAATGATGTTGTAGAGAATACCATTGGGGGTTATTTTGCAATTCCAAATCTTGTACTTAGCACAGAAAAACAAAACTAGCATCATATGTATTGGTGTTAGCGCTGACTGCAAGTCTTTTTCAAGAAAATTGCTTGCAAGTGATGTAGTTTCATCAGTCGTTTTAAAAACGACTACATTTTCCTTTAATTTTCTTTTATCTTTGTAAGTTAAAGGCATGTCAGCTACAGAAGGCAGTTCCAACATGATTAAAGTCTTTGTTTAATGATCGTTTGCTTTGTCATTTGGTAAAAGTTAATCAAATATTTACCTGTGGTTCTAATATTAGTGTTTAGTATTATTGTAAGTGATGTACTCAATAACTCATCATAATAATACACGTTATGCGCTTTTTCACGTAGGTATTAGTACGTCACATTAGATGAAAAGGGCATCTACATCGCCACATGCGAACGATGCATCAAAGACAAAATCATGAGGTCACACAAAATCCTGCATCGCGCAATTAGTGTTTACCGCGCGATCAATATTATATACAAGATTCCAACACCAATTGTTGGGCAGTTGCCCGTAAGTCACGACACCCGTCTTGTTGGATGATCCTCCCTTTTCTATAGAGGATGAGTGAACTTTACACCTTGTTCCTCATACCGCTAAAATGTAATAGGACGGATATTAATTTATGTAATGCTTTTTTTGAGTGCCCACACTGCTCATATTCATATTCGGTTATTGCGTTCTATAATGTAGAAAAGTGTTAAAGCCTCTTTGATAGATTGGCACGTTACAGCTGCAGTGACATAACTAATTAAAAAAAACATTGTGTGTCAGTGTGGTGTTTGTCAAGTTGTGTTCTCTAATTCTTTTGACTCTGTTTACGACTTTCATACATTATTTTCTATTTCAAGAGTATTATTTCCACTGAAATAGGCACCTGCATTAAAAAGATGTTACAAAAACGCTTACAGCTACGTACAAATCATGGATTCTGTCAGACCACAGCAACGAGATAAAAATATAAGTAAAAATCTTTTAAAAAACAAGCTTTTAATTAAATAAAAAGCATTAAATAAAACTTACGTAAACATAGAACTTTAATAGGTATTTTCTGAAAACCTTGAGGCTTATCTTCAAGTTAAGTGTAAGAAGGACATTTACGCCTCAAGCTTTTAAGAAAATATTAAAGTTCTATGTTTACGTAAGTTTTTTTAGTTAATTAAAAGATTGTTTTTAAAAAGATTTTTACTTATATTTTATTTTCTACTTTTTAACATTAGGATTTTCATTAAATATCTGTTCTATCACAAATCCAACTAATTAGGTTTTCCCATGGCCACCTTTTGACTCCATCATCAGACCCTGAACACCACCTAGTGTCAAAACACTTGTTAATACATGACCAATGAGTCCAAACACGATGATGTTATCTTGTTTGATTGAGGTTTTCCCATGGGCACCTTCCGGCTCCATCATCAGACCCTGAACACCACATAATGTCAAAGCACTCATTAATACATGACCAATGAGTCCAAACACGATGGTGCTATCTTGTTTGATTGGGGTTTTCCCATGGGCACCTTCCGTCTCCATCATCAGACCCTGAACACCACCTAGTATCAAAGCACTCATTAATACATGGCCAATGAGTCCAAACACGATGCTACTATCTTGTTTGATTGAGGAGTTCCTATAGCCAACTTCCGGGTCCATCATCAGACCAGCAAAATGGTAAATTTTTTTCAAAATGTCTCGGTAGTTGTATAAATATGCCAAGTTACAGCACAATCACATGCCAGGAAGTGCTTGATAAATGGATGACAATTTGAGTTACTAGAAACACATATGGCCACCTTCCGGTTCCATCATCAGACCTTGAACACCACCTAGTGTCAAAGCACTTGTTAATACATAACCAATGAGTCCAAACACGATGGTGTTATCTTGTTTGATTGAGGAGTTCCTATGCCTAACTTCCGGCTCCATCATCAGACCAGCTCCATGGTATCATTTTTACAAAATGTCTCGGTAGTTGTAAGTTAAGTACAAAATGTCTCGGTAGTTGTTAAGTATTCCAGTCTGTATGGAACGATAAGTTTTAAATTGTTTATATTTTTGCTTTTTAGCTTGAGGATCACCCGTGTGTTGATTCGATTTGGTCCGTACTGCGTCCGTAACATCTTGCTCTATTACCATCTCCTGATAAGGACCGGTAAAGGCGTTTCCGGATAGGAACCTCCAAAATTATAAAAAATACGGGTACCTACTCAGTTTTGCACCTCCACAACTTCAGATGTGACGAATACGAAAGAAAAATAACACAAAGTAACTACGTAATATAATTATTACAGATACGTAAACTGTAAAAAGACAATAATATGAGAAGCAATACAACTTAAAAATCGAAGAGGTAGCTCGGCGTCTATGATGAACAAGCCGCAAGCACTCATCTTCTTGAATGATGCCTTTTGTACACGTTGTATGTTCTTGAAAACCCTTCTTTCAGGATCTGTAAAATTAAAAGACCATAAATACAACAGAGGTAGTAGTAGTTTTAATTATGATGGCTTCGTAAAACGTAATTTAATTAATTTTGACACGTTTTTTGTAAAGCGAGTGCTGCGTGGTTCGATTAATTCTGGTAGATAATACTTTTTGCAATGATATTTATTGCTTAAGTTCTTTTTAACATAATATACAGATTGCTCGGAGAGTTACAGCTAAAACACCAGGAAGTGGTAAAAGGTGGGCGTTTGGGGAACTATCTTATGTAGGTTTTATGTTCCATAAATTCTGATCCTGAGCCTAATTTGAACAAACGTGGCACAGCACACATTAGGCTGCTTATCAAAAGGACTGCATTCCAGCAACCGCGTGCAGTCGATATATTTAACTGTATGCAGTTGTACGTTCAACTTCGAACAGCACAAGACTGCAGCCGACCGCGCTAAGTGGATATCATGTCTGAACGAAGTCGAACGTACAACAGCACAAGACTGCAGCCGACCGCGCTAAGTTGATATCATGTCTGAACGAAGTTGAACGTACAACAGCACAAGACTGCAGCCGACCGCGTGAAGTTGATATCATGTCTGAACAAAGTCGAACGTACAACTGCATGCAGTTGAATATATCGACTGCACGCGGTTGCTGCGATTCAGTCCGTCCGGACGGAGTGGAGTGCTTAGCCTAGACAGAGTATCTCCGTTGGCTCCTCCCACATTACTTTGGTACTTACCAGAACAATTTCTTGACTTCATAAGCCTTACACAGGTACTCTGCACATCTCTCATTGCTGCATAAAATCTCTCACATTCCACGCAAAAGAATATAAGTATGATGATATTCTTAAGGGTCATGATTTGAGCTACTATTACTAGAACCACAAACTGAAAAAGTAAGTAATTTTCATTAAAAATATAAAAAATTGTAGCCCACAGGTATCGGGAACAGGGTCCAAGCTACCGGCGGTCAGGGCCCCAGAGAGAGGAACCTCCTAACAATACGGTCCATGTCCAGGAGTACCGCTTTCTGAATCAGGTCCTTAACCCAGCTGCCCAACGAGAGCCCCATAGGTGTTGGTCGAGGCTCTTGGCAATTAAGCCATTGGCTGATACGACTATCAGCACAATGATCGCAGACTCCACATCCCACATGTCGACCACCTCGTGAGCCAAGTCAAGATATTTGATTTGTTTATATTTCTCGGCCTTCACGAGGTTCCCGTCATGCGGGATCGTTATGTCAATGATCATTGCGCACTAATTTTCATTATTATTATCATCCACAGACCCACAATTGGCCTATAGTTGCACATAAGTTTTAGTTTTTGGTACATAACCTTTGTCAAAGCCCTGGCCATGACTTAATCTAATTTTAACTATTATTGACGATATTTTACTAAAAATTTCATTCAAATAATATTACTACTACTACTATAAATATTGTAAAACCACAGTAAAAACTTCAAATAGCTTGTGACGGCAGTAATTCAAGTATTTGACAGCAAAAAGTCGGTTTACAGCAGCTGAAGTAGAAAAAAGTCAAATAAATTTTGGAGGGTACTGTACCTGGGTTCCTTAACTGACTGACAGGCTGAATTTAGATCCATTATAAAAAAATGGAGGGTAAAAATGTACTCATGAATACGAACAATACAATACGAATACTTAAAATTAAAAGTTGCCCTATTCACATACCATAGTTTCGCCTCTTGTTAGAAAATTCTTTAAAGTTAATACTAGAATCAAGTTCCGTAAATACTGGTAAGCCGCGAATATTGTATAAAACACAATCTGGAAGTAAAATCAATTTAATAATAATTTAAAAAATAGTATTTTTGTGAAAATCTATAAAATGTAAAAGTACGATAAGATGAAGAATAATATACTTAATGAGTTCTCAACAATAAAATGAACTTATTATAAACTTAACATTTGTCGAATCGACGTCTCTATATTCATGTATGTCTCGTGTATATTCAGGTATACATTACACATTTTATTCCAGTATTCTTCTCTTTCTAATTCATCGTTGTTTCCAGAGAATCGATTTTTTTCAATCCACACTCGAAGAATTCTCTTGATTAATTTCAGTAAAAACAAAACATAAACGAAATTTATATCAAAAGCAAAGTTATAAAAAATCAGTATGCTAGCGAAAGGACTAAAAGTCTCGAAAAGAAATATGAAACAAATCAGTATACTAATACATAACATATTTAGGATAAAAACACAAGTCCAGTTGTGGACAATTAAACCTCTGAATTCGTTGCTCTTTATTTGTAGGACTCTGAGCACGTGTTGGATTTTTAACAAAGAGAAGATATTGGAGTGAGTTTGCCATATGTTTGGGAAGCAGTTCAACAAAACTCCGATGGTCAAGATCACGAAATCGAAAGTACTGGTCAAACAATGGAATAAACTGTTAATCTCCCGTTTATTAACGAATGCCATGATCACTTGTATCAAACTACGAAAACAGATACATTGAAATATGAACAAGCAACACACAGTCATGAAATTATAAAAAAAAGTATTAGAAGTGATGATGTTATCACGAATAGAATACTTTGCACTGAAGAAAATAATTTGAATCAGATTCCACGGCCTTAGTACAGATTGTAAATCTTTGTCTATTACATTATTTAGTAATATTTCGGAAGATGACACTGTTGGTATATTCACGATTCTAACAGCGTTTCTGTTTGATTTGAAATAGTTTTTAAAATTTGAAAACATGTCCGTAACCCTAGGCAAAGACATATTCAATGATGTAGGTAGAAACAAAAGTCAATCGAAAGGCTAAACAACTAAAGTATGTTTTTAAGCATAGTTAATAATAATTCATTGTCATAATGTGTTTTATGTATACCAATGGGCGGGTAGGCATTAAGCTGTACGTGACAATCCCATTAAGAATTCTCATAATCAAACTAAAATGTTCCTACTGCTGGGGCCTAGAGCATATTTATGTAAATGGGAGCGAGCCGTTATCGTAATTAATAGCCTTGTGTACAGTCCTTGATTCTTCTTTTTTTGGGTTTCACATTCCATCCTTCAACATTTTTAAGATTGATTAGGCACATGTAAATTCCTTTGTAAATTGTTCGAATCGGACCTTTCGTTTAGAAGTTACGACGGGTATACAAATAATAAAAGTAAGGAAAATGCCGCGATGTGAGCGAACAACCCTACTCTTAGTATATTAGTTAAAAAAGTGTCTACTCTCAGAACGCATAAAACATTATCGGGCGGTTATTATTGCCGAACCTTCCATAAGATAAAGTTACTAACAATTTATTTAAAATACACAAACTGTAACAAAACAATACTATACGTAGATAAGTATCTCGGCACTTATGATGAACAAGTCGCACGCGCTCATTTTCTTGAATGATGTGTACACGTTGCATGTTCTTGCAACCCTTTTTTGCTGAATCTATGTACAAGATATTCATTTTCAATTAAATTTTAGTATTACAATAAATATTAAAGCACACACAACAATAAATTTTAAAAATTAGTTTACTGATGTACAAGTAAGTAATGATTATCATTATAATGTTGAATAAAACATGGGGTGACCCATGTTTTATTCAACATTATGTAATAATTGTAATTATGCTTTACACATAAAATCAAGGATTACAATCAGCTGTGAATATTTTAAAAGTCAGCCTGTATATTATGATAAATACATTATTTTATAGAAAAGCAAACTGTAATAGTATTATGGCGTAATTAGTAAGAAGTCCCATCAAACACATTGGTAGTGTAGCGTCTACATAGAACAGGCCACACGCAGTCATCTTTGTAAACCTTCGATTTTCTCTTAAAACGTTCTTGCAAAGTCTTTCCTCATGTTCTGTAAGGAAAGTTCTTATATCAAAGGATTTGAAATATGACCGAGAAGTCTATTTCAAACTTTAGATTTAGGAAAATAATATTCTGCTTATAAAAGTAAGTAAATCGTTTTTTCTCAAACATGTTTGGAAACTCGAGCATTATTTTGACAACCTTCTTCGAGGTAAATCGAAATTGCTGTACTGGTCGAATACATGCAAGCGCCCGACCGGCAATGTTCCTATGAAAATCCATATTTGTCGTGTTTAGCGGCCAAATAACTCACTATGAAAACTCATATCTGTCGTGTTATTTAAAAATGGAATGACTTTTTTTACTTCAACACATGGCGACCAAGGAGGTAACTTATTTAAAAAAAATGAAATTTCGATTTGGCTTGCAAATAGAGCTGATTAAAGTAAAAAAGAAACAAATGAACATTCTCACGATCATCAATCAATGCCCATGTTGCAGGCCGCGACAGTAATGTACCATTTTCTTGTTTTAGACTCAATGAGTTTCTTCTACTGTCGATAGATATGTTTATTCTACTTTTGGTTTTGGACTAAAAACGAAGATAGGGACTAGAATGTAGTATTATATTGAACGGGAGAGTAATTTTATGCTTATGCTTACTTGTATAGTTTATATTCTTCAAACGCTGTATGCAAACCATCCCAGCTTTTTCGACAGCGATATTGAATTTGTCGCAATAAACACAATATAATGTTACTTGTAGAAGATCCTTTATCATGCCTATCAGTGACACAATGCTAAATTCTAAATTCGAGTGGGAAACCTAAAAAAAAAGTTATTTATTGGAAAACCATAATTATTCTAGCCAGACTCAATTTAGATCGCAACAACGCGCTAAAGAGAAGAACATTGGTAAACCATTCTGTATTGCAGTCCACTAAACATAGGGCACTCCCAGGGAGGGAGCATGCTACGCTTGTCAATCAAAGGAGAGGGTCCTTTCAAAAACTAGTTTTCTTTATCAGTTCTGTAATAAATGTATAGTAATTCTTACTTCACCATGTAATCGAACTTGCATTTTGATCATTTGTAGCAGAAGCTCAAAAAAACATAAATTGCGACAGAATGCATTGAACGTGCGAAGTAGAATCTGAAAAAAAATATACGCGAGATTGTATCATAACATATAATTAATCTTATTGAAAACCTATATTACAGAATACTATATTCTATGATAGATCTTCAGAAATATTATGCCACTTAACAATGCGATCATTTTGACACAATTGTTTATAAACGTACCAATACTTGGGATACCGTCTTGTACTCATCAAAAGCTTTCAATATATTTTGATACATTTCAAACAACTTCAGGCAATATATTTCATTATTTTCCTGTGTACCATTCATCATGTGGACATTTTTAATCCATCCATCGAGATACTTTATGAACAATATTAGAACTCGAACAGCATAAATGAAATCAATCTCAAAACTAATAAATACTACTTCAATAAGACAGTTCAGGACGTCAAAGTAAAGAGACGTTGCACCAAAAATAATAAAATATATACAAATGCAAAAAACAGTTGATACCAAGATCCAATTCCATAAAATAAAACTACGAACACTCTTACTAAAATCGATGTTATTATGTATAATCTGGATCAGCACAATGACCATGACGTTGTTGTGGCTATAAACGATATTAAGAACAAAGGTTATTACAAAACCAAGACCACGAGAGGTGGGTAAGAAAAATGATAGAAATACCATGACACGAACATTGCCGTCATGGATAAAACGAGGGATATCTTGGCGATATACTCGATAAAAAATCACTGCGACAATGAAACAAAGACAAAGGAATCGTGGTAAGAAGGACTTCTTTTCACTTGGAGTAATATGGTTATCCCGTATGCAATATTTTGAAGAGAAAAATAGAGTCAGGAAAAAGTTGAACGGATAAAACATTCTTTGGACTTCTTTTCCTAGACGATTATTGAGTAATATTTTTGGTGGGTACGATGGGGCCATGACTTGATGATTTTAAAACCACGACGCAACAATATCTCCAGCTTATGCTACCGCTTGTTAGATAGTACATGTTCGATGTTGATTCATGATTATAATAAAACTAAATTACCATGTTTAATAAAAAATGTGCTCAATGTACCTACTGTAATTTTCATAAGAGGTAAGCAAACGATATGGACTTGGAATAGATTAGTTTATGAACAAAAATACTTAATTAATAAATAACCACAAGTGATGATTAAGTATACGCAGCACCAGAAGAGCTACAACTAGCTTAAATACTCTTTATTTCAGAAGCAACACGTTGAGTTTTATTGTTACGCCTATGAAAATAAGAAATATCTTATACATATGTATATAGTATTTTATAGATCATATATAATAATTTTAGGATTTAATATAAAATATATATTTTCAAAAATGCCTTTCGTGGAAAAACAGGCGTGATGTTTAAATAATGTATAATTCTATTTATTTACAAAATTCATTCGTTGATTCAATAGAATTCATTAATGTGTTTCAACTTCAGTCATTACTCGTACTATATGATAATCAACTAATTATTTTAAGTCGTTCAAATATCTCTTTTGATCACAACAGCAGCTACCTATAATATTTGATAAATGACGATCTGAATGATAAGAAACAGAATACTCGATGTAAAACTCTATATATGTGAAAAATACTTGGCGATAGGTTTAGATCGATGGACATTACATTGTCTAGTTAAACAAACATGTTATCGTATTTCAAAGCAAACAAAAATGTCGTTTCCATCATTACAGATACACTGCGTAATAATAATGATAATGGGGAAGATGTCCTACTAGTGCTAAGACCATTGAATCTGATGCAAAGTTTTTTCTTGCGGTCGAAGTACTCTATTCGAGACAACATTATCACCGCTAATACTTATCGTTGCAACTTCATTCAAGTGTTTTGCATGCTCTTATACCACTGTGCCTGTTTTATTGAATTGATCTTTTTCATTATACAGAATAATCATAATTGGGGGGATAACAGTTTGTTATTTTGTGTGAGCATGACTAGTGACCTCACCATCTACTTGGTCGGGGATTTAATAAACAGCTTCTCAAATATCGTGCACAGTTACTACAATATCTTGTTGGTCTTGAAAATCCAACACGTTTTCAGAGTCCTACAAGTAAATGGCAACCAACTCAGACGTTTCATTGTATGCAGCTGGACTTCTATTTGCATCCTCAATATTTTTTGTATTAGTTTAATCCTTTTCTTCAGTTTTATTTTCATTTTGAAATTTTGTGATTATTCGTCGCTTTACACTAGTGTATTTTTCGATACTAACGTTGTTTATGCTGTAGTAGTATTAAAATTATTAGAAAAAATGCTTCGTGTGTGGATTGAAAGAGTCCAGAATTCAAGAAATACCGAGGATTCAGAAAGAGAAGAGTTCTGGAATATAATGTTTGAGGCATACTTTAATGTACATGAATCATACAAGATTTTAGAGGTGACATTTCGACAAATGGTAAGTATATTTTTAATTTAGTTAAAACAAGACTCAACTGTACTGATGGCAGTTGACGTAAGTGCTGCCAGGGGCCTATTTAATACAACCGACGGGCGTCAATTTCACAAGTTTCTTTAATTTATTAGTGTTCAAGTGAGTATTTATTTTTAAACTGTCACTAATAATATCTATAATAATAATTATGTACAAGGGAAAATTATCAAAGGGCATCAAAAAATTCGTCCGCATCGCTGTCAACAGGAAAAGTGCCCAAAAGGCTGGCAGCATTGCCACGTTGTATGGCAATGCTGATTCTTTGCCCAAAAAATAGGCCAGCCCTCTGGTCACGTGAAGCGTCGACCAAGCGGTTGGCGATGTCTTGAAAAACCAAGTGGGCACTCGGACCCCATGGCCCTAGGGTTTCAACCCCAAACGGCTCGAACATATACGTCCCGATAAGATTGGAGTATTTGCGCCGTTTGAGGTTTTCTGCACCTGCAGCAGCAGCTCCAGCACAGCCCGCCGTGCTGGGAAGATGGGATGGCGCAAGGGTGTCGACACACGTTGCATCCCACACCAAAGGCCTACCTACCTTCCAAGGCATTATGGTCATTCCGTCTGGTCTCTTCCCATCGTCACGTGCCAAGCCATTGGGTTCTAGAACAGCTGGCACCCCGGCGGTGGCAAGAGCACGACGGATGATGTCATTGATGCTGGCGTGCCGTACTATCCGACCTGCGCTTCTACTGCAGGATAGGCCATGGTGACCAAGGCAGTCGACACCTTCACCGCATTGGCAGCGATGCGGAGCCACGCAA
Organism: Lithophane socia; assembly: GCA_947522985.1. Classification (NCBI taxonomy): domain Eukaryota; kingdom Metazoa; phylum Arthropoda; class Insecta; order Lepidoptera; family Noctuidae; genus Lithophane; species Lithophane socia. Next base: position 1,894,533 of record OX383273.1, on the reverse strand, counting down.
GGAGCGCCCAGACGCAGACAGGTAGTGAGCCGGAAGGTTGTGTCACCAAGCATAGTCCCTACGTTGGGTGACGGTAGTGCCTGAAGCCAGAGGCCCGATTCCCATTCACCAACAGCCAGCAGGCGGGCACGCTCAGCCGTATTGGTGGACGTATTAATAAGATTATTCCGTACCAACCTGCAGAGCGGCTCATCCCACTGCCTCTGGGAAAATGAGTTCACGGGCCGATCTGCTAATACTGGTAATTTTGCGAACGCCGAGGCCCCCAAAACGGATGGGTAGTGTGGCTTGCGGCCACGCTCGGTCGTCCAAGGCCACATTTAGAATGGATGTCAGTGTGTTGCGAACAATTTGGTCAATTTTGTCCAAGAGGTGTGACTGCTTCCATAAGGGGGAAGAGCGTAGAAAATATGTAAAATTTGGGCCAAAACAACAGTATAACAATAATCATATATCATTAAAAAAAAATATTTAGCTTGGTGCATACAGGAGATGTCACATATTAAGAAGTAAAAAACAAAATGAGTTACATCTCCTTATAGTAATCTATATAATATATTATTTATATCCAGTTTGTCTCTTTTTGCCAAATATGTTACCTATATTATTTATACTATGTCATATTACCTATATTATGTCAGTTTCAATAGAAAACAGAAAAACAACAGACAAACAATTTTTTTTTTTTTTTTTGTTTCAGTTTGGATTTTATACGATATTTGCAGCATACCTTAATGTGCGGAATCTCTCTATGGTATTATCTTTTAGCCGCAACACTAAAGTAAGTAGTCGAAGTACTGTTACATTTTGGGACTAACAAAAACTACCAGTAATCTATTTCTGTAAATAGCATAAAACTAAGTCGCTTGTCATGCCTGTGCGTTTATTTATTTTGAACTACACATGATATTGATGTGGTGTTCACATTCCGTTTATATTCCGGAAGTTTATATGTCATTGTAAACGGTTCCTTTTAAAAGTACGGTGAGCGATATTAATTTATATCTCGAGATGTAATATATACCTATATCATAGTGTGAAATCAGCTTTATGTTGTGTATAATACATGTCACCACATCAGTATATTTATGTTTACATTTACTTTTTATTTCTGCTTCAGTACCTACTTATACTTCTCGATTTTTTTTTTGTTTGTTAAATTGGCTTGTGCTGGCTGACATATGGCTAATAATTAGATATTTTTTTTTGTGTTCCGTAATGTAAATGATTTTGCATACTATTGTATAGAATCATTTTTTTCTAACTGAACAGACAGCTGTGCTGCTGGGGAGTTTGTTGCGCTACTTCTTCTTGCCAACTAAAGCACTAGAAAGTGGAGAAGGGTGGGCGTTTTGGGGGACTGTCTTATGTAATTTTGACGTTCGAAAAGTACTGATTCTCAGCCTAGTTTGAATAAATGATTTTTGATTTTGATTTTGAGTTCATGCTAGGATCTCTTCTGCAGGCTAACCTAGTACAGAATATTAAACCTTATTGAACTAAAGGCTAAATTCTGGATATTATCTCCGATTCGAATGAATTTATTATGGATTAAGCCAATATTTGCATTTTACTATTTCAGTATGTCAGTCGACTACTTTCAATTAGTTTCTGGAACATGAGGTTTATCATTGTAATCATATGGCTAAGCGTAGAATGTGAGAGATTCTATACAGCAATGAGAGATGTTCAGAGTACGTGTGTAATGCTCATGAAGTCAAGGCATTGTTCTGGTACGTATGTTTTATTAGCATTTTGGGAGATCTCTCTCAGGGCCTAGACAAAGTGAGAGCCGACATGTACTTCCAACTGTCACTAACGAGACAATAGAATTTTAATTGTTATCGGCATTCTAAAGGCCAATCAACAGTTGAGCGGATATCAGCGATAACGAAGATGAAAAAGTAAAAAATGATTGTCATAAGCTACCGAAATGCGAAATTCAAACTGTGTAGGTATTTTCTCCGGGACAAAACTAGTTCGTTCAATTATTATGAGTAATAAAGAGCATTACACTTCATTAATTTTTTGCTATAAACGATTGCCTAAAAACTTAGAAAAAAAAATGCCTCTTTGAATTTATGCCCGTACGTTTTTTTTTTATATTTAAGATCCAGAAAGAAGATTTTACAAGAACATCCAACGCCTACAGAAGGTATCATTCAAGAAGATGAGCGCATGCGGCTTGTTCATCATAGACGCCGAGCTACCTCTACAGTTGTCAAGCTTCATTACTACTTACATTATTATTGTATTACAGTTTGTGTATCTGTAAAAAGCGAATGATGGTTTTACTACCTACAGCACCATTTTAATTGTACGAAAAGAAACAAATAATAAATTTTAGATATTTTATTTAAATGTTTGTTAATTACTCGCATATCGATTGGATTTCGTTTTCTACTTTAATCAACATCAAACTGCCTAGTGATTCTTGCGAAAATTTCTTGTCAATAGTATTTAGTCGCCTGATTGTACGCACGTCCTACAGTCGGTTTCGCTCCAAAATGTCGAGTGAGATACGTGGAGTTCAACAAAATTATGGATCGTGGGCAAAACACCCAGCTCCGCCACAGTTAAAACCACTGTAGTTTTGAGGACATTACTTCTCCCTTTACTCAGGCCAAAGCGCATCAAAATCTGTCCCAGGGTTATTCAGTACCGACAATACTAGGTTAGGTTAGGTATGTATGGACGGCACACCCACGTCCGCCATAATTAAAACTACTGTAGTTTTGAAGATATTACTTTTCCCTTTACTCATTCAGTTAAAAGTAAAAAGGAAAAGGGAAAACTCATGTCTTCAATACTACACGAACACTAACGAAAAAAAGGTCAAACTCAAAATCCAAGATGGTAACTAGGGTTGGTAAAAAGGATTTCGATTTCATTAGGATAAAACCGTAGGTAATTACTATTGCTACAGTTATTTTCCAAACGTACATATATAACACAATACCAAGTATGACCAAGTGCTTTCATTAAAATTGGAATATCAAGTTTAGTGTCACCATTAACTGTACGATCTACTTAAAACAACATTATTATAAGACTTACTAAGTATTACTAAACACTATTAAGTAAGTACGAAGTATTTTTTTATTGAATTTTAAATGTTTATAGGCAAGTCTCATTTCATTAGTCATTTTAAAACGGGCTGGAAACGTTGTTAATAATGTGGTCTAAGCTTATGAATATATTCCGAAAGAAAAAAACGAAACCAAACTTGTTATTGTATCCACCAGAAGTATTACTAAATAATCGACTAGAAAAAGAAGTTCTAAAAATGTTTTATCCATTACATTGTACACTTTTTCTATTGTTATCTTCAAAATATACCATCAAAGATAATTATATTACACCTAACGGGAAGATACGTACTCTGTTGTCGTTCTTGAGTTTGTGTTATGTTATCTGGATCTGTGTTTATTGCATGTATTTCAATGAATTCAACGTAGACTACAAAATTACTCATAGTGACACTACAATTTTGTTAACAGTTTTTACTTCTTACATTTACTTTGCTATCGGTATGATAATGTATTTTGTTCTTAATGTTGTTCACAGTCACAATAACATTTTACTCGTTGTGACGATTCAAATTATACATAAAAGTATCGATTTTAGGAAGAGTACCAGTAGTTACATTATTTGGAATCGGGTCTCAGTGTTTATTGTTTTTGTTGTTAACATCTTTATTTATCTCGTATATTATGCAGGGTCTAAATATAATTTATATGATTTGCCAGTGCTGATTCGTAACTACATGCTTATCAAACTTGACATTGATTGTGTTTATGCAACTCGTGTTTTGATATTATTAACAAAATATCTCAATGAATGGATCAAAAAAGTTTTGAATCGGAACGAGCACCAAGAAAATTGTACATGCTATATTGAATTATTTAAAATTTATCAGAATATTCTGATAGCGTACAATGTGTACAAAACCATTTTTCAAGTATTGGTAGGTACTTTCATAATAACATTACACATAACATCAATGAGGAGCTCGTGGCTAAGTAATAACAGCCGCTCGGGTCGATCCATCAGGTTAAGCTACGCTTGCCGGGGTTGGTCCGTGGATGGGTGACCATTTTCACATATCGAGACTCCTCCGTGCCTCGGAAAGCACGTTAAGCCGTTGGTCCCGGCTGTCATTTGTGGATCTTTGGCAGTCGTTACGAGTCGTCAGAAGCACGAAAGTCTGACAACCAGTCTAACCAAAGGGTATCGTATTACCCAGTTACTGGGTTGTGGAGGTCAGATAGGCAGTCGCTCCATGTAAAATACTGGTATTCAGCTGCATCCGGTTAGACTGGAAGCCGACCCCAACATAGTTGGGAAAAGGCTAGGCAGAAGAGATTACACATAACATCACGCCTATAATTCCCGAAGGGTTAGGCAGAGCACTCATATGTACTGTCTTATTTTATTTATGAAAAACATAAGCTTTGCAACCTACTCTTTTGTTTGCAGATAATGTATACCACGATCAATGTATTTACTAGTAATTTACTTTTTTTGGCAACGATACTGAAAATGTTAGAAAATCAAACAGAATCACAAAGAGAGGTAATATTTATACTGATTTTTTGCATTGCACTGTTCTTTTGTCTGACGGATCACAAAAAGCTGACATGACATTTAATATCAGATAAAGGTATATGATCAGAATTTCTGATAACAGAGTATCAATCTTTATTTAATCACTTTTCGGTTTTACTCGAGACTAACTATTTCATAGTAGACCTGTTGTTAAAATAAATATTTTCAGCAGATCGAGAATTTACCGACTCCGTTGATGGCATTGGTGACGATTCTATGGATAACTAAGGACATATTACAAGTGTTTATACACAGTTTGCAATGCGAGAAGTTTTATATAACTGTTGAGAAAGCCGAGTCGGCCTGTATACAGCTTATGAAGAATAAAAACTATCCAAGTAAGTATAAAGATTGAATCTAGATTTTCACATCATGATTGAAATTATTGGCTAAATGGCTATGAATATGGTTTAATAATTTGGAAATAATTTTAATTTAATAAACAGGTTTTTTTACTGCGATTAACCATCTTTAAAATATACTAATGCAAAAATACAATCGTTCAAATAAGGTCTAATGTCGTGAGTCCCCGACCAGGTAGTTAATTGTGCTTGCGCGATGTACCACTTTGGCGCTCAGGCTTCGGTTGTTTCCTTTAACTTCTTCTAAATTGTATGGTTGGTGCAACCATGGCTGCATGCCCCAACGCTAAACTCGGGCGCTTGATTCCCTAATGTAGTGACGACATCTACTGTATTTTATATACATTACTATTGTCACTTCCGAACATCGTAATATGATGATAATATAGATGTCGGTACTTATTGTATTGTATTACAAATGTGGCTGAATTTTATTCACTATGTCTTTCGTTACAGATGACCAAGCACGTCTTTGCAAGAAAGTGCTGCAGACAAATCGGACGTTCAGTAAGATGACCGCGTGTGGCTTGTTCGATGTAGATGCTATGCTACCAATTTATTTGATGGGACTTGTCACTAACTACGTGATTATACTGTTGCAATTCGCATTCGCAAATAAAAATATTTGATGCAAGAGTCTCATTATTTATATATATCATATCTTTCGCCCGCGTCGACGTCGGAAATTATTCCACTGGAATGTACTACCACGATAAAAAGTACGTCACAGGCCAGGTCAGTGTCTATCTGCTTGCCAAATTTCGTCCAAATTCGTTCAGCCGTTTTTGCGTGATTGAAACAAACACACAAACATACAACTTTCACATTTATAATAAAATTATTAGTAGGAAGGAGAATATAATATTAGTAGGATTTAATTCTACCTTCTTGGCGGACAATAATCTGAAGGATTCCGATTTTGACTTTTGCTCGCTCAGTCTAGTCCTCGTCACATTCTCTTGAACGTAACCATTCCTTGTTAGGATGCCCCAAGTTCCTGAGCTTGCTTCGCTCGGCCTTTGAATAATTTGTCGGTTTGATAAAAAATTGAGCCCCGTGGATCCGTCGACTCTGCGCGAGTCGACCCACGGATCCCCGGGGCTCAAATTTATGTCTATGGACTCTCAATATGAAGTGGAATAAAATCTTGTCAAGATCTTTTACTGTAATTAGAACGTCAAATGAAATTACTTTGTTTATTTCTGTCCAGATAATCCCTATTCCACACAATGGTTAACTTGTTCCTCTACGTCATTAGTGACATACTGAGCTATCATACAGCCTATAATGTTCCCACTGCTGGGGCACAGGCCTCCTCTCTGTAAGTGGACCGTTATTCACCACGCGGGCCTAGTGCGGGTTGGTAGATGTCACATGTCTTCAAATTGTTCTAGGACATGCCAGTTTCCTTCACCGTTTTGAGAGCAGTGGCGATGAAATAATTTACACAAAGCGCCTGTCAGAGTTCCAACCTACGACCTACAACTCGTAAGTCGTGGCCGTTACCACTGGACCACCACTGCTCCGTACAATCCTTTGGATATGCCTGACGCTGCCAACCGTACACCTGGCCCTTTTCATTATGATGCCTGAGTCATCGTCGTACCTAATTATTAAAGGAGATACTGAAGTAAGAAATCAATAATTTTATAACCCCTATGTTTAATGGCACACGTGTATAGGCTTTTACTTTGTGTAACACGTGTATTGTATTCTTTATCAAAGTAAAACGTAGATAAAAACATTGACATAACGTCATATAAAAAAATTGTGTTAGTAAAATCTTATGCACAATGTTAATAACATTGTGCATAAAATCTTATGCACAATGTTAATAACATTGTGCATAAGATTTTACTAACACATTTTTTTTATTATTTTTAATGTATTTGACTGATTTATTATTGTATTTTTCACTGTATTATATAATTGTATGAATTAAAAAAATAATTCTGTAATATCTGAAATAAACTGATTATAATAATTTATTATTTTGATGACATATATTTAGAACCATCAAAACAAGGCTATCAATATGTATGTATAATTTATTTATTTAAACTTCTTGCACACAAATTCTCTTTTCTCACACATAATTAATTATAATGGCTATAACTTATTTTATTAGCGTATTATTATGAAGAAAGAGCAATAAAAGTTTAATTAAATCATGTCTGTATATTTAGTCTATATTCACCGAACGTATTATTTTTTTTATTTTTTTTAGGACCTTACCTGGAAGCATTCGGTCTGTGAAGATATTGAATGTCAAAGTTCTACTTTTACTGCCGTTTTTTTTTTAAACAAGTTTTTAATGTTATAACTTAACTTTAAATACCCCCACAAACCGTGACCCGTTGCATACTTGTTTTTTATGCGATAGATTTTTCACACCAAAAATAAAATTCATTTCCCAACAATGATTTTTGTGCAATGTAACTTAGTTTGATAACAGAATGATGGGTCTTGTTACACCCTGTATAGATTACTAGTATTTTTCCTAGTATTTTTACTATATATTTTTAGTATATATAACTAGTATTTTTCCTTCCGTTTATCTTTATTGACGGAAGCAACCTCAATATTTGAGTAGTTAGATAAAAGGAAATTGCATAAGGTCTTCAAACATGCTGTTTATATTTGAATAAATTATCTCCTCAATAAAATACACTTTGTGAAATAGATAACGTGCTTAGATCTGACTGATAGCCACAATAGATTGATTCTAAAACAAATTACACACTGCATTATCTTCACGCTTGCATTTCACGAAGGGGTAATCAGCTATTTCTCTGTTCAACGTTTTGTTTACGGCCATTTCATTTTTGATTATAATTTATTTCAATGAAAAGCTCTTGTAGAAAACAAAAAACCCGACTGCAAAAACCTATAACTGAAAAGAGAAAAACAAGCATTTTACTTTGTTTTTTGTTAGAAAGATATTGCAGACAAACCAATAGCCTGAAATATGGTGTAACTTTTGCTTGTGGCCTGTTTTCGACTTAATTTGTTTCTATACGCATTCTTTCTTATTCCCACCCCGCCTATAGCCGGTGTGGGGATTCCCGTTTTGTTACTTGCTAGTATGAAAATGTCGCGAGCCAATGTTTAACTACTACATATTATGAATAATATCATTATCATTTGGAATGAGATCACAATATAAATTAAATTAAAATCGCTTTTTAGCATAACATGTGGTGGGTACAAAAGATGTTACATATTATATTCAGTGCAAAGACACATTCTGCCATGTAGTGATGGCATGCAAATTTTTAATGGATGTTAGTCAGTTTAACAGTAATATTAGAGAAATTTTTTAATTAATAATATAACAATTTTTAGGTACCTATACAAGTTGAGTTTTAGCGTTAAAAATTCTACTATCTAAACAACAATGTATTCTAGTCAATACAAAGAATTAAAATTTTAAACATCTTACATATTTTTAAATAGCAAGGTTAGTAGCTAGCGACAAGGTAACTAACTTACCAAAGTCGCGCAATCTGGATTGAGCGGTTAAATAACTAAAATATACACGCAACTGCGCCTGAGTAGTTCTAGGTAGGTACAGAGATTTTCAATAAATATTGTGTGGCTTTTCGATTGTTATTACATATAATAGCTTCAAAACGTTTAGAGTTAATTTGTTTCTGAATGCGATTTTGTTTTTTATACAAGGGACAGTAAGAAGCTTGTGTGTTAAACATTGATTTATGATTCAGACCAGTCCATGTTTTTTAAACAACAAGTTAGTGTTCTATTAAAATTATAAAATAACGTTTTACTAAAATCATAGGTTTGTGTAACAATTGCTTATAGGTTAGGACCGAATGCCCCATAAACGTAATAGATGTGCCACAAGCACTACTATACAATTAATAACTAATAGAATAAACCAAAGAAACAATTTAAAAAATTACGTATTAAAGATTGTAAGAATATTTTTTGTGTTATTTGTTAGGTGAGATATATATATATATCTTGCCACAATGGAGTAAAACCCTATGTGTTGTTAGAATTTTGGAGCTCGCTCTTGCGGATAAAGGAAAAACACATTATCAGCAAAACCAAAAAACGGCCGAGCACTCGGTGATGTGTTTACACGTACCGAGCTCGCACGTACCGAGCACTCGGCCGAAAGCACTGTCTCTCACCTATAAAGTCGGTACGATAAGGAATAAGTAAGATGGCAATGGCAGCTTAAAACAGTGATCAGTGTGGTAATATCGTATTTAACGGGAATAATGTTGATATCTAGATGAGTAAGTTTAATTTTAGATTGTTTTATACTAAACACAAGAAATAGGGACTGCTTAGCTGCAGAACTATAAATTAACAAAGAAAAAGATAAAAACAGATAAACGGTGTATGCTGGCTAGGGGTGCTTGTGTGTGTGAATACGACCCACGTATTCAGTTTCGTGTTTTAGGTTTTTTATAAGCTACTACGCAGCTGCCGTAGCTGCAGTAGCTGCCGTAGCTGCTGTGGCTGCCGTAGCTGCTGTGGCTGCTGTAGCTGCTGTGGCTGCCGTTGCTGCCGTAGCGGCCGTAGCTGCCGTAGCTGCTGTAGCTGCCGTGGCTGCCGTAGCTGCAGTAGCTGCTGTAGCTGCTGTAGCTGCTGTAGCTGCCGTAGCTGCAGTAGCTGCCGTGGCTGCCGTAGCTGCAGTAGCTGCCGTAGCTGCTGTAGCTGCCGTAGCAGCCGTAGCTGCCGTAGCGGCCGTAGCTGCTGTAGCTGCCGTAGCGGCCGTAGCTGCTGTAGCTGCCGTAGCAGCCGTAGCTGCCGTGGCTGCTGTAGCTGCCGTAGCAGCCGTAGCTGCCGTAGCGGCCGTAGCTGCTGTAGCTGCCGTAGCTGCTGTAGCTGCCGTAGCTGCTGTAGCTGCTGTAGGTGCCGTAGCGGCCGTAGCTGCTGTAGCTGCCGTAGCAGCCGTAGCTGCCGTGGCTGCCGTAGCTGCAGTAGCTGCCGTAGCTGCTGTAGCTGCCGTAGCAGCCGTAGCTGCTGTAGCTGCCGTAGCTGCCGTAGCTGCCGTAGCTGCTGTAGCTGCCGTAGCGGCCGTAGCTGCTGTAGCTGCCGTAGCAGCCGTAGCTGCTGTAGCTGCCGTAGCGGCCGTAGCTGCTGTAGCTGCTGTAGCTGCTGTAGCAGGCGTAGCTGGCGTGGGTCTGCCTATTGAGTCTAGAAATTTCTTTCTTAGTTTACCTCAGGAATGCAATGTAGATAACGTTCAAATAATCGTTAAGTATATACAGCAAGTCAGTTGATAAATGGTAATGACAGCTCTAGCATTATTCTGCCATGTCATGTCATTTTAATTGGTGACTGCAGTATGTTGTTATTCGCAGACTAGAGGACGCTGCACAGCAAATCTAGCAACATAGTTCCTATTTTCATCACGCTGTTTTTCCCGAAGGTGTAGCCAGAGGTGAAGTACGACCCTTATTTCGCGAGTAATATTTAAAGATCATGTAATAGGGAGCAATCCTATATTGGCATCAACAAGCCAAATACAGACTTCGAGCTGCTACTGAGAAATACCTGATGGAAAAACCCAATAACTCAATGCCCGAGTTAGGTATTGAACCTAAGGACTCCATCCTGAGCAGTAGCGCTTACGACCACAAGAACTACGAGGCAGTTAATACAGTATGTTAACTAACAAAGGGCGTTCCCGTTAACCCGCATTAGTATAGCGTCCATAAATGCTATTTTTTTTTTAATTTATATTTTGAAATGTTCACGAAACTATTATACATTTTTTTTTAAATTTTACTTTATTTTTTATTTTTTTTATGGTGATATTTTTTTAGCACGTATAGACGTTATTATTACGCTATTCAATTTCACGCAAAGAAATTTAAAAAACTTTTTTTTTTATGGTAAAAATTTTTTTTAGCATGTGTATACGTTATTTTTACGCTATTGCAGGTTAATGGAAACGCCTTTCGTTAGATAACATACTATATAAACCTACTTAAAAATAAATCTGTAGCATTAACTGACAAAAAAAGGAAAGTATCGTCGAGAAACCTTGAGTTATCAATATAAAATCGACCACCAAAGTGAGCAGAGCAAGTATGGTAATCAATGCTTGTTTCTTCCATAAAAGATACATTATGCATACGTATAATTATGAGAAGAGGCCTCAATTCCGCAATGGGACGACGACCAGCTGGTATTCACCTAATCATGTGATAATCACTATTACAGCGCACAGACGCAATCTGTGATATCGTGATATCAATCCCTATACAAAGGTTATGTTCTTTAAAACACAGCAAAACAAAATTGGTCTGACTAATTATTCTGAACGCGAAAATATTGGGAAACATTTTAGATTTCGTAAGTTTTTTAAAGTTTTCGTAATTCAGTATAAAATTCCTGCATTCAAAATAGTTTAATTGACAGTGAATTGGTGACGAAAACGGGTGAATCGACACTTTGAAATATATTTTTTTTCTTGAGGCGTTTCGCACGAATTTCATTTATTTGTACGCGAATCGATTTCTTGAGTTGTCGATACGCCTACAAATTCTAAACCTTATAGAAAACAGCAGTTATAGGTACTATTATTTACGCATCAACAATCTTAACTATTTCCGGCCAACATTATGAAAAGAAAACTACTTATCTGTAAAGTATTTATACACAAAACTATACCTTAATGAATAAACGATTTAAGTAGGTAGTCAATCAAAAAACTATACCTTAATGAATAAACGATTTAAGTAGGTAGTCAATCAATTAATTACCTTTAACAACAGCGCTGAGTATTAACAACACGGTGCAAAATAACATTTTCATATTTATTTGTCACTTTATTAAATTTTTGTAAATTTTCTCGACACGTCCGTTCGCGGTAGATGCAGTAGAAGTAAGTTGAACACTACACATCCGTTTATATTATATTCTGTTTGAGTAGTTGGAAGGAGATGATATAAAATTTTACAATTATTTGCGGATGGAAAATATTAAGTACATTAATGTCGCGGCCTGCAACAGGTGCATTGATGGAAGAATGTGAACATGTGGAACGAGGCGAAACCAAAGCACCGCGTGTGCCTCGGCTTCGCCTCGAGTCAATGCCTGGTTGCGGCCAAGGCTGGTATGTACTTTTCTTTAATAATGCGCGGAAATTCAAACTAAGTAAATTTATTATAAATTCTAGAATCAATGACGAACAACAATAATCTTTCGCACGCCAATATGTTTATTTTACGTTAAACAGCTCTGTTTACTATTATAAAATCTTTTATAAATAAAATTTAAATAAAATCTCCACTCGCTGCACGGACTGGTTTCTCGTTCCCGCACATATTGTTTGACGGACGCTCCGTCTCAATCGCAAAACTCTCCGTCGCAGTCGCACTAGTACCAACCAGCGCGTGAGTCAACATAGTGGGGAGCTGCGCACTTTCATGCACCGTTATCTCGGTTGGTTCGAGGGAAACAGACGGTGAGACGCGCGCTCCTTCGCTGTAGTTAGCCACTGCCACTACCGCATACTCGTCGATTGGTTATGACACATCATTGCTGCCGACAGGTGAATGCGACATAGTCTTGATTTTGGCAGATGTCTACCGTTCACTCGGTCACTGACCCGTCTCATAAGCGATCATGCGGCATGACATGCGATACTTGCTATTCATGCATGACCGTTTAGTTGCATTTATTGTTGCGAATTTTATGCAAACTACGTGCTGGCAGTTGATTGACAATTTGATAGAATATATACGTATATACAGTGAATTATCATGCTCAGGCAGGGTCCTTCATGCAGCATGATAATTCACGTAACAATTGCATGTTTTGTCGCATGATCGTCTAGGGACCCCTTCAGCGTTTGAATTTCCATCGATCCGCTTTCGACGCTTTCTAAGTACCCACACCTCACATTTATTCCACAGTCAGAGCTATACCGACAATTTTACTAATTACTTTCATAATCTTCAAATTGCTTCGTAGTTACATACGTCTCTTCCATTTCATTAACATCTGACTTTTGTCACACTATATCAATAAAACCGTCACATTCATAATGCTCAAACGTGATGGATGGTAATTTATTTAGCTCTGTGGCCACAAAAATAGGCTCCTTGAGAACTCACTCGGTACTCGGGATCAGTCTCCTTGAGAATAACAATAATATCCTCGAGATCTCCCTGGATTTTGCCGTTCTTCCTTCTTGAAATATTCCGCCTGTTTGTTTTGATCGAGTCAAATAACAAACCTTTCGCCTTTTCTACTTCAGTGACAGTAAACGCGGAGACACCTTATTTTGCAAATAAGCAAGAATCTCACTGATTACAATGTTGTAACTTGCACACTTCACTGTTTTTGAAACCACTTACCCGTATACACGATCGAGACTGCGGTTGAGCGCAGACTGTTATAGCTTCGATTAGTAATGTAGTATTGGTATTGCATGGACAATGGCAACTGGTGAGACGATTGATTTCTTGGTGGATAACAAAAGCAAAACAATTTCGAGACGAATACCCATTTCCCTCTTTGCTTGGGAGCAATTGATATCCAAGATGGTGCAAAAATTTTCTAATTTTTCGTCATGGGTGTCGTTTTCATAGTTTTCGAGGATGCTAAAGCCGATAGTCAGGTCAAAATGTAAATCCAAAATGGCGGCTGCGAAAATTTTGTTTTTGTTTTTTTTTAACGTGTACGGTTATGCGTGCGCGGCGTTTTTATTCTCCCAAGGCTGGGTTAATTTCAAATCAAAAAAATCTAATCTCAGTCTTCACTTCAGCTATTCACATAGTCTATATTTTCATACTAATGTAAACAAAAAATCAAGTAATGAGTCAGACCAAAGATAATAGCTACTGGTTTTAGTCGCTATTCAGCTAGACCAGAAGCTGCCCCTAATACAGTTGGAAAAAGGCAGATGATGATGATGACAAAAGAAAAATAATCAAGAAATAAATGTAATAATGATATAAGAAATAAATTATAGTCATTTGAATTTTTTCAGCACACAGCAATATATTTAACGATTACCTGTTTGTACATGTACATGATCAAGGGTTGGATAATTAATTATTCCTAATGGACTTTTCTTTGCCATTAAATTGCAACCTCTAATGAATTGTATGTTTGGTAATAACCTTTTCTATAGATTCATTGGTACATTTGTGACAGAGTAACTCAACTGAAATTATGTCGAAAAGTGGAAAAAATTCTAAGAAAAGAAAAAGTTATCGGGTGACTGTCATGGCTGACAACTTGATTGACAATGATGTGCAGTCAATGCTATTGCCTTTGAACTTCATGCAAAACATTTTATTGAGTCCGAAGTATCGTATTAAGGATAACTTCATATATCCAAACAGCTTTACATTGAGCTTGGTGTCATTATGTGGCACGATAATATTCAGCTGTCTTTTCTTATATCGTATCTACGAGCTGTATCACGATGAATTTAGAAAAAAATACTCTAACATCATGTACATCTTTTCCTACTTTGACTTTGTTTTGTTCAGTACCGGATCCGGCATCAATTATGTCGTCAATGTGATAAATACGAAAAGGAATATTTCGTTTGTCCTGAAAATCCAGGACGTTCACAGATTTCTTAACGAAAAGAAGAATTTCAAGCACTTCATCATTCTGAATTGGCTCAGTATCATTTCGGCCTCCGGTTTTTATATTTTAAGCATCGTCTATACTTGCATGAAAATGAAGGTTCCTATCTACGATTTCATTTGTGGACTTGCTGCAATAGTGTTTGTCGTGAACATTGTGTACGCTACCAGACTAATCGGGCTGTTACGCTGCAAAGTTAATTTGTGGAATATTCAAGCTCGACATTTGCAAAAAACCAATCATAGCGACACCGAAACTTATTGCAAAATAATGTTTCAAGCTTACGCAAATATTTTGGAGTGTTACGATATCTACAAGTCTTGTTTTCAGCAAATGGTACGCCTTAATACTATTATTGAGTACAGAGTCAAATTAAATTAAATCGCAAAACTACGCTCACGTGACGTTATCTAATGACGCTTTAACAACAAAAAAACGAATTCTAAACTCATAAGTTCAAGTAACAATAATTGTGTACAACATCCACGGCCGCTGATACTGTATTTTCGTGAACTATTTATTACCCGAGTGACAAGGAAGGGTTGTTAGTAAGAAGTATGTTTTTTTGTAAATTTCTTTATTACCTCGTATCTTCCAAACGGTTGGATGGACTTTTACAGTTAAAGTATCGTGATATTAGTCTTAAAAACCTGTCTTTAGATAAGTGTTTGAAAAAAAAAAGCAAAATAGCGGATTCTTGGCGGAAATAGTAATACGTAAATAAAATAAAAAAATAAATCTATCGAGTAGGTTATCAAAATAAAGGAAATTAAAAGGGGATTACAAAATTATAAATAAGTTATATGTTTAAAAATTAGGAATAATGAAATGGTTTAAAAAGTTTTTGATAGCGTAAACAAGGGCCATGTTTGTGTCGGACCTCGTAAATCGCGAGGCCTTGCACAAGCAATTTATAATATACTAAAAAGCCGAAAATTAAAAAAAAAAAATTAAAAACAAAATAATAATGCTTGTTTATCTCTTATCAGATATGTACTTTGCAGTCGGGTTTTTTAGTTTTTTGTTAATTTTTTTTTTATAAATTTTCAGTTCGTGTATCACACTATGGCGTTCTTTTGTCACGCTTTGATCAAATTGCAAATAACAATTGAAGTTTGTCAATCAGCAGTTTTCAGTGAGGATTATGTGAGTATTCATTTCAGATATTATCTAACTGATACTGAATTTCGAAGAAGACAGTAGGTACTGTATGCACGGCAAGCATAAGCTGACTTCTCATTGTATTTTTTTCTCATTTTATTTTCACCGAAATTCAATGGAAAACGGAAATAGAAATACAATTGAGGGCAGCGTTTATTAGAATTGTATAAATTGACGTCGTAGTGTGGGCCTACTATGATTGGAAAGTCAACATGACAAGGCGAATCGGCAATCATTTGTAGATGAATGTTGTATTTTTCGGTAGAGGGGTAGTGTCCGTTGAAGACAAGGAAGTTTGGTAATAATTCAAAATCAAAGTCAAAATCTAAATATTTTATTTCACATAAGCCTACATGGGTACTTATGAAACGTCAGAAGCTAGGTGCACGGTTCCAATTGGTCGTTTCCTATGGAGAAGAGCCGGCAAGAAACTTCTTCTGCACATGTGGCTTCCCTGGTACCTTATTAACGGCATAAGTATGTAAGAGTCTAATAACTGCTGCCAAATTATGTTTATTTTCTTTACATTCATCCTTGATAATATAATCATCGTATTTGACATTATATACCTACAATTTAATTTCAACTCTTTATTAGTGGCTTTTGTGGACATGATAATTATTCAATTTGTTACAGTTGTAATAGCAATCACGTCATTTGGTTTAAATAAGTTTGTTTATTATTTAAATTCTTTTCTATTTTGTAAATGTGAGAACATTGTAGGCTTAGTGGACTGTAGATTTGTTGAACATCTTCATTTTGTTAAGTACCTGGTACGTACTTGTTGAAAGGCCTACATTGTCCTCCCCATGCCTCCTAACACTGTAATTTGAAAATATTGTAAAAACCAATTATTTTTAAAAGAATAGCCGTGTAGTTTCTTGCCGGCTCTTCTCCATAGGAAACGACCAATTGGAACCGTGCACCTAGCTTCTGACGTTTCATAAGTGCCCATATAGGTGAAATACATTTTTTTGTCCCTTTTCTTTTATACCTTTGGGAAAACAGACGTAATGCTTTTATTATGTGTTGTATTTTGTATTTTTACAGATTGTATTAAGTTTCACGATCATATCTTTGTACTTCTGGGTTATTAAGAGTTTGATACTAGAAATCGTTTTGAGCTCGTACTGTGAAAAGTTCTACATCGCCATGAATAATGTTCGCGACTCATGTGCTCTCATATTAAATGCAAACTGTTCAGGTACCTACTTAACTGTGTTTATACAATTTTTTTTTTGTAAACTCTACTTAGATACTATAGACAATATTATGTCATTAAAATAATTGAAAACTGAAAGGGGGTCATTGTCCTCATCATTATTATTAACAACTTTTACCATGGGATCAACACTGAAGTTTGAATCAAGAAAAAAATAACTTTTGCTCACATATTGTCGAGATATGCGGGCATAAACGTATGAATTGTTGGTAACTAGAATCAGTTCTATTTCTTTGTTTTTGACGTTCAAAAGTGCCTTTTATGTGCCTATTTTGAAATAAATTATTTGACTTTGACTTTGAAGTGGCTGATTTTTTATCGCGAATTCAGGGTTGATTTCGTATTAAAAGTTGTTCATAATAACCCATTTTCAAGAGCTATTGCAATAAAATATAATAACAGATAAATATTCATATCAATAATGATTTTACTGGTCATTTTTATGTCTATGATGAAAAATAAATCGCTTTTACAAATATTACAGATGCTGAGAAAAAATTATGCAAGAATATTATCCGCTTGCATCGTGCAACATTCGACAAGGTGAATGCCTGTGGGATGTTCTACGTCGATGCTACTTTCCCCTTAAATATGATGGCGTTAATTACTAACTATACTATTGTGTTAATACAGTTTGCGATTTATGATCCTGTTTCCTTTCTAAATATTGCAAATTATTAGGTTGATCGGTCGTATTTGTCATGGGGTTAAACGAAATTGTAATTGTAGCTAAAGGTTTTTATTCAAAACAAGCTGCGCCCCGCGGTTTCACCCGCGTAAATCCCGATCCCGTGGGAATATCGGTATAAAAAGTATCCTATGTGTTAATCCAGGTTATAAACTATCTGTTTGCCAAACATCCAAATCCATTCAGTAGTTTTTACGTGAAAGAGTTACAAACATCCATCCATCCATCCATCCATACTTACAAACTAGATAGTTAGATATGTAGGTACAGTCAGGCTTAGTGAATCATGACTCACTTTGACGATAAATCGTTTGAAATCGTCAAAATAACAAAAATTTCCCTCCTTTACAGTGCATGCCGCACTTAGGACGTTTTAAATATTAAGCAAGCTATGTCAATACGGGTCGGAGATCTATGCAATTTTAACGTTTGTCATCACTGCAATAAATAATATTTTAGATAAAGCATTAATAATCATATTTTGTTAAAACAGCCTTAGAAAATCATGAGTTTTAAAACAAGGAGTTATAAAAGGAAAAAGCTGGATTAACAGTTTGGTAGATAATGATGGCATAAAACATTACAGTTGAGAGAAAATCATCGAAATAGCAACCCATTTCTATAGATTATTATATTCCGATCACTCACCACCCGATGTCAGTAACGAATACAATCCTTCAGATTCCATTCCCCCAATAAACGGTTATGAAGTGCACAAAGCACTTACTACAATGCGCTTTGATAAAAGTCCTGGGGAAGATGGAATTACTACTGAAGCGCTCAAAATCGGCTCTACCACTTTGTTGCCCCACCTTACGAACCTGTTTGACAGCATACTACAATCGTTCCAATCGTTCAAAAAGTTCCAAAAACAATGTGCCATTCAAATAAATAATTCTTCTGCATAAAAAAGGCGGCAAAAGTGATATCGGCAATTATCGTCCAATCAGCTTAACATCTCACATTTACAAAACTTTTATTAAGGTAATTCATGCATAGACGGGAAACTGGATAAACATCAGCCACCAGAACAAGCCGGATTTCGCCCTAGCTTCTCAACAACTGACCACCTACAGACCTTGAACCAGCTACTAGACAAATATTCAGAATATAATAAACCACTATACTTAGCCTTCGTAGATTATACGAAGGCCTTCGTCAGCATCAAACACTCCGAAATATTCAAATCATTAGAAAACCAAGAACTGGAACAGCAATATGTAGACCTCTTAAGAAATATATACCACAATAGCACCGCAGATATCAAACTGAATACTACAGGACCTGCGTTTAAGATACAAAAGGGTGTTAAGCTGGGTGACCCGCTCTCTCCAAAATTATTCACAAGCACTCTCGAGGAGATATTTAGAACACTGGCAGCCTCATGGATAACCAAGGGCATTGAAGTCGGTAGCAGGAGGTTGACTAACCTCCGATTTGCCGACGACATAGTCCTTTTTGCCACCACAGCTCTGGAACTACAGACTATGCTTCAAGACGGTTGGACTCGCGATGAATCGGTCTAAAACCAAAGCCATGACCAACAGCACTAAGCGTAGGGTCGAGGTAGATGGGCAGGAAATACATTATGTCGATGAGTGCATCTACTTGGGCCAGTTAGTTTCTTTCGAGAACAGGCAAGAAAAGGAAATCGATCGCCGTATCAAAAATGCCTGGAAAAGCTACTGGTCCATGAAGACGCTAATGAAGGGCGATTTACCGATCTCCCTGAAGCGAAAACTCATCGACATGTGTATTCTGCCTGTCCTAACCTACGGTGCCCAGACCTGGTCGCTCACCGAGTCGCAAAAGTTCCGCCTTGGGGTTTGCCAAAGAGCAATGGAGCGCAGCATTCTGGGTGTAAACCGAACTGACAGAATACGAAACATCACGTTGCGCTCCAAAACGGGGATCCTAGACGTAGGCAAAAAGGCTGCCAAGCTAAAATGGGATTGGGCGGGTCATGTCAGCCGCATGCATAACGACCGTTGGGCAACAGTCTCCACACGGTGGGTGCCTCGGTGGGTGCCGCCGAGGCCGGCCCAGGAAGAGATGGAGGGACAATCCAGACGTTTGGAAGGATTTGGGGGAGGCCTTTGCTCAGCAGTGGGACAGTAAAGGCTAACATAAAAAAAAAACAAAAACATATTTTGAATCCAAACTCTTTCAAATTACCTATAACTCAGCACAAATGTTTTCTTTTTTATGACAAAGAGTCATAAAGGCAAATTGGTTTCAAATAATAATTCTATGAGAATAAAAAATAATTCGTTTATATTTATATTTAATCGTATAATGGCAGAACAAAGAGCTCGGATTATAGTTCTCACTGAGCAAAGCTACGGTATACGAGAAATATCTCGAGTTAAATATATCTCAAAACACAGTGCGGATCTGGATCAGGCGATACGAAGAAGAGGGTACCCTGGACGATAGACGACGATATAATCATGGCGTTAGTCAAATCACGAATCAACAGAAAACCGATATGCGTCATCATTACGAAGAACATCCGTTTACTTACGTTTACTCGGTATTTTGCAGCACGATACGACGTTTGTCTACAAACGATAAGAAATCATGCACTCTACTGGACTGCACTATAGACTATTTTCGTTATTATTTTCTCTTTTTACTTTGTGCTAATACTTTTCATGTCTTCATTTCACATCAAGTCACAGTGTATAGGTATATATTTTTAATCTTTTGCCTTTGATAACGAATGATACAGATAAAGTCTATGCAATAAGATTAATTCAGTTAGTGACCAATAAGGAATAATCGAGTTCTACTCTTAGGCAAATAATGACTACAATGAAAAGGATTTGCGATGTTTCAAGTTTTCTTAGTAAGCAAATATCAACGTGCTACGACATCTACAAAGATGTTTTTCAAACATCGGTAAGTTTTGCCTTATATGATTCACCAATGGTGTTCTTGCTATACTGTTACGCATAGAGTTAGCAAAAGTAGTTGGTGCTAGCACGAGTGAAGTAAGTGACTATAAACAGATATTTATTTAATATACGTAACGACATCATATTACTTAATATACTATGCAGAATGCTACTGAATAATGAATATGTGCAAGACCTAAATTAGACACAATGTTACTGAATAATTATGTGCAAGACCTCGGACACATCTGTTAGAATATTGAAGTATAGTGCCCAGCAGTGGGAATTAATGCATGGTCAAATGAAATTGCCTAGCAAAACTACAACCGTCATGGGTATCGACTGCATCCAAATAGGAAAACACGAAAAAAAAAAGATCCTACACTACTAGTGAATAAGCCAACTTCCTTTTAAAAATACTAGCAGCGCCCAGCGGTTTCACCCGCATAAGTCTCGATCCCTTGGGAATATTGGGATAAAACTATCCATCAAATATATATATATATATTGAGATGTCTTAATCCAGGTCTACACATATATCAAATTTCATCAAAATCTATTCAGCCATTTTAGCGTGAAAGCGTAACAATCAAACAAATAAATAAAAAACCAACTGACCTCAGTTTCGCATTTATAATTTAGTTAGGATTAGGACTCAAAACCTTTTTTTTCCCATTTTTTTTACAACTTTTACCAATCTGCAAATATGTTAAGTGACCGATGAATCATGATGTTTGTTTCAGGTCACGGAATCATCGCTAACTCTAATATCATAATGGTTGGTAAAAAACATATCACTGATAACCACTTTGTGCTTGGAATGTGAAACATTCTACACACTCTCACTCAGAGTTACAAAGTTTGGAAATGACCTTGCCCACGCCCCTATTCGATTTGATCCATACTTCCAAGGACACCCTGTATATATGTTTATTATACACGTAAACCTTCCGGAGTAATTATATAAATGATGGTGTAAGCCACATAAATCCGTTGCCTAGTTTAGAAGGAGAAAAACGCGGTCACACGACAGACACCAAAAGCGTTTTAATTTATGAGTATGGAGCTACCTAGTTGATACATGCACGATGCAGGATTCGGTAACGCCATCTATTGATTTTTCAATGTCACTGCTATGCTACATAGTTCCTACGCGGTTTCATAGATGTCGCATCAACAGAACTTATAAAATATGAACGCTTTACTATGGGCTACTAAGTATGTTCAATTAAACACATTTTATTTTCATGATTTTAATGGATCCCCAGGCACATCTTAAAGTAATTTAAGACTTTTAGTTTTTCTGACTTGAGATTTTAGTTTTTGTTAATAAGCCATTATTATTCATAGTTTCCGAGATATTAAAGTTTACTTAAGTTGATTCCCCGTAGTCATTGCTCTCGAGTTTACCTACTGTGTTATTTTAAACTAGTTCTATTGCTAGTATTATTACATCATACCATAACCTACAGTTACATATTGATGAGGTTTCATTAAAAAAAAAAAATGCAATATGAACACATGAATTATTTAATTATAAATTCAAGAAATTACAGTATTGCAAACTGCAACAGCACAATAGTGTAGTTAGTGAGAAGCGCCATCACACTTAGTGGGTGACTTATGTCTACGTAGAACAGGCCACAGGCACTCATATTGCTGTATGAAGCTCGGTGTAAACGTTGAATATTCTTACAAAGCCTTCTTTCCTCATCTGTAAATGTATTTTAAAAAAAAATATGACTAGCATCTTGAAATGAAGAACGCCCAAGTTATATTTCGGAGTTATATTCGGTTCCCATGGGAAGCATTGCACCAAAGACTACGGCTAAGTCCTATTGGAAAAACTCGATTACCTACACTTTGCCAGTCTATTAAAATCTTATGAATTTAGCTAGATTCATTATTGAAGATACGTCTTTTAACTTAGATATCTTCGCTTGCTCCTTAAGCACATCATCATAATTCAATTCGTTTGAGAAAAGATCGGGCAAAACGTGATTGGGTTTTTTCATCAGGAATTTCTCAGTTGCCGCCCGAAGTCTGGATCTAGTGCCAGGTTGATGGCAATAAGTTCGTCCCTTATTACATGGGACTTAGCCATAACTTGCGAAATGTGGGCGTACATATCCCTCTGCCTAATCCTTCATGAATTATATGATGTGATGTTTTGTTATTCTTTTGAGAAATACTCCGATTTAGTGTTTAAAAACGAAATAACTAGAAATTTTATTATTACCTGTACAACTTGATGCCAAAACCAGAATGCATGAATCTTGTGAGATTTTCATAGCATCATAAAACGCATGAGTGTAATAACAGAGTACGATTTCTATCACCAAGCACTTCAACATAAATGCATATAGTAATCCCTGCACGACGACTATCCCCTGGAAAAATTAAACAACAAGCATAGAACAACAACAATGAAATAGTCGCAACAATTATTAAATTATCATTTATTAAATTATTGACAATGAAAACATCAAACTCACAGAATCCGGATTTTTGGAATAGAAATGTAAAAAATCTATCAATACTTGAACTTTAATCAAACCAAGGAAAAACGTCTCTGCCGTTTGAAATAGTACCTGTAAATTATAATAATTAATTTATAGAGGTATGAGAATCGGGTTAAGTTCAGTCATCCTCCATAGATATGCTAGTCGCGCATGATTTTAGGTGGCGTCAGTGTGATACGTGAACACATTTTTTTTTTAGGAACTTAAAATGTCTTTTAAGCAAAATTGCATTGTACTTACGAACAGTTGAAAAACTTCTTTTAAAATATTGTAGCATTCCAGTAGTTGAACATAAGCGTGGCCCATCCTCTTACAACGCAATACACCACTGCCATTGCTCAAAGAAAGTATAACTTTTGTATTCCATTGTACAATCTTCTCCGTTAATAACTTAATCAAACAAATCGCATAAACTATGTTACAATCGATACTACCCAAAACAAATAAGTAACAAATTACATACCACGGAGGATGCGAATAAACTACGTATACATAAATACATGTCATGATATTGTACACGAAGAGTAAAATGACATGAAACCAATTTCTTCTAACAAAAAGCTTGGTACTGGCATTTTGAATAAATCTATGAACTTTTTGAAAAGTCAAAATGAATTTGACATTGTCCTTTGAATAAACGAAATGGATGACAAAGTTCATGATGAAACCCAAAGCATAGAAGAGGGAATCAAAAATAGTCGCGAAGTAGAGGAAATTGACAGTCTGGTATCGTTGCATATTTTCGTCAAACAACATTGCACTCACTCGGTACAGATTCAACAACAAGAAAATTACAAGCCCACACAATGATATAAGATTACTTTTACGATCATTGGGATACACGAAATTATTTTGGATTCGATAATTGGGATTTAGCGACAGAGTTTGCATAAAATTTAAAGGCAGAAACATTGACTGCACATCTTCGTCTATGTCACTACCCAAAAAAATATTGATACGACGCCGACGCGCTCTAGACTCCATTTTATATGATATTATTCAAAAATGTACGGGTTGATATTAACTACTCTCTAATATAACTAATACTGATTAAAAGCTTCATATCAATTTTGTTCACTCGTGGCATGTTTATTTGACTTAAGTAATAACATTTTAAATATGTAGGTACCTACACCGGAAATATTTTATGAAAACAAAATAAACGCACGTCGAGGTACAAATAAAAATCAATAAAACACTTTCACTTTATACTTTGTTCTATAAGGTAGGTAGGTAGGGGGCAGGTAGGGCCTATCCTACTATTACTACTATTTCTGTTACTTTATAAACTGTCTAAAATTGTTAACTGGGTGAAATGGGTTAGGTTAGGTTAGAACCAATGATATTTAATTAACAGATATGTTATACGAGTAAGCGCGCAATCGTGAAGACTCGAAAACATTCCAATTGTAACGTTTTTACTTGTAGTGAAATTTAAAAATGAACGAAACGTGGGTATATGTGCCGCTGCTGCGCGGAACACTTTTTTCGGTTGTTTTGTGAGTGTTTATCATATCTGTTAATATAATATCATTGGTTAGAACTGTGACAAGTTTGATATTTCAGTGTAGACAAATTGAGTACTTATAAGCTGTATTGCAGTCGTTTTGTTAAAACAATGTCTTTCGAACTGTCTGCAATGTGATCGGGTCCATAAACTCAAACTCAAACTCAAAGCATTTATTTCAAATAAACCAATTACAGGCACTTTTGAATTGTCAAAGGGTCGGTCAGTCAAAAAATATGAAGCTAGTTGCCCATTCCAAAGCGTAGTAGGTTCCTATGGAGAAGAACGGGCAAGAAACTCCACTCTTTTAAATAAGAATATTGTTACAATATGTTTTTTACATCATTCATGTTGGAATGATACATGTGAGTCCAATGTAGAAAATGTGCAGGTTAAAAGCGTCAATAAATAAAAGAAAAAAAGATACAAAACAATTCAAAAATTAAAATAAATCAAAATAAGCCGTGGCATTTAAGAGATGACCAGTCCCTACTGATGGCGCCCGTTCACGAACATGACGCATGGATCAGCACCATTCAGCTCAACCATTTTGAAGGGAACTTAATGATCCAACACACACGCCACCACTAGCAAGACATTAAAGTGAGCATGACATACTCTCAGCCACCAGGGCACATTCAAGTCAATGAAAGACGTACCTAGTAAATGGTAGCTTTAAAGTACTTAGGTAAGTACATAGTGCTCACACATATGTGCTATGCAGTTATACAATACTAGGAGATTGAATTTATACAATGTAAAGATAGTTTTTACAATCTTCAGCAGCTCCAACAATATTTTCGTATGCTAATCAATTAGTTGTTGCGCCCTGTGGAGCTGGACCAGCGCTGAGCCAAGCATTTTTGTCAGTGATGTAATCCCCCAATTTATAATATGCTTGGCGGCATAGTGTGCGTTTTATACAAGATTTATATTTTGTTTCATTCAGTTGGAGTATGTGGGGAGGTATTTTATTGTAACATTTTAAACCGTACCCCATGAAGGATGAGTCTACTTTAGCCAGTCTGAAGCCCGGTTAAACTAATTGGTCCCTATTCCTAGTCCTATAATTGTGTTTTTCACCAAGACATAGATTTTTCCTTACGTACATGATGTTTTCGTAGATATATTGACAAGGTACCGTCATGATGTTAATATCTTTAAACAGTTCCCTTAGAGAATCGCGCATACGGAGGCCATATATTGCTCTGATAGCTCTTTTCTGCAGAATAAAAATAGACTCGATATCTGCAGCTCGTCCCCATAGTAAAATACCGTAAGACACGATACTATGAAAGTAACTGAAATAGACTAGCCTCGCGGTATCTACATCAGTGAATTGACGGATTTTCCTCACAGCATATGCTGCCAAACTTAGCCGTCCTGCAAGAGATGTTAAATGAGGACCCCATTGCAGCCTTGAGTCGAGTGTGATCCCCAGAAAAACAGTCTTATCGACGAATTCTAGTTTCTCCCTATTCAATATTATGTCACAATCACTACTTTTAACATTCGGTAAAGCAAATCTCATGCATTTAGTTTTTGTCCCATTTAATACTAAATTATTAGCAGGGAGCCACCCTGTATTCACAGATTCCTTAACGAAACGACTCGTTTTAAGCGCTTCACCATTTGGAATTGGATCATTGTCATCATAATCTACGGTGGTTTAATTACTGCTGCCACTACAACATGGGTTAATGTTGGTTATCCCATTAATTATGTGTTGTATGCGTATTGTACCATATGTTTTGACTTAAACATTGTTTATGCTATCAGACTCATGGAGTTGCTAAGCAATAAATTTGATTTATGGAACATTCAAGCTCAAAGTTTACAACAAACGGATCATAGCGACAATGAAACTCATTGCAAAAGAATGTATCAAGCTTACGTTAATATTTTGGAATGTTACGGGATCTACAAGAGTTCTTCCCAGTATACGGTATATGTCCAATAACTCTTTTAAGACGTTAGCTAAAAGATCCACGATCAATGTAATCTTAATAGCATGTAAACATTTCATTTCTAGATCTTGTATCAAACCATTGAATTTTTTTTTCATGCCTTGAGCAAATTGCAAATATCAATTGATATGTTAAAATCTACTGCCAATGGAAATGAAGGCGAAAGCGCATTTGTAAGTATCTGTTTATGACTAAGTTATAATGTTTCACTTTTGTCCAGAAATTTTTGCAAAGTATTTAATTCCTAATCCTTATCCTCCCTTAATAATATAATATTATAAATTTGAAAGTGAGTTTGTTTGTTTGTTACGCTTTCACGCTAAAACGGCTGCACGGATTAAGATGAAATTTGGCACATGGGATATAGTATACTTTTATCCCGTTATTCCCACGGGATCGAGACTTACGCGGGTGAAACCGCGGGGCGCAGCTAGTATAAATATAAATGGAAGACTCTTTAGAACGTGTTCTTGAAGATATCTTTCTGCAGGTGTTTGCAGTTTTTGTGATCATCATTTTGTACGTCTGGGTGATAAGACTTTGATATATGAAATTAAATTGAGCTCGTGTTGTGAAAAGTTCTACATAGCTATGAATGATGTCCTTAGCTCATGCGCGCTCATTCTGAAATCTGATTGTACAGGTAAAGGACCATGTTCAGAGTCCTATACATGCATACCCTTACTAAAACGATCACTTTCCAAAGTTGCAAATGGTGCATTTAAAAGCACTTTTTGACCTTTATTTTGAAAGGATTCCTCCTGTCTCAGATAAGGCAACAGTTTTTTGTATATTCAGTAACAAAAGATCTTTTTCCTAGCACTTTTGATCCGTTACACTTAAAAAAACTATTGATTGCGAATCATTTTGTGTTAGGCGTTTTTATACATTTTCACGAGTTTTTCTGGTTCACTATCGAATTCCAATTAGCGCTAGAAACATATATACTCACCTCGTGACTAGTAGGGTTTGCTAGATTTTGCAACATAAATAACTAAGAACCAGCCTATATAATGCACCCAGACTGTGCTGTGGTGAGAAATAAGTATATTTTTAAAACCTGAGAATTAGGCAGCTTTTCCATCAGAGATGAGTGAGGTAACTAAGTGGAGAAGCTAAGCTACGAAACTATAATGTACTTTGTTTCATTTTAACCCTTATCGAGCAGAATGAAACCAAACTGCGCTATGAATATCAATCGATCCTATTGGACACTATCCTCTTTAGAATAGTTATAAAAATCAGACGTGGACCTACCGGATGTTTATAACTTATGGGAGAATTCCACATATTAGTAAGGTACCTAGTAAGGTGGTGAGACTCAGAACAGTGTAAACTGGAGGAACGGGAAATAAAACAAATCTCTCAAAAACAACGTACCCCTTTTTTATTGAAACAAACAATTTATTTCAAAACCTAAATAAATATAAGCCATGGCAGTGAATAGGCGGAAGATAATTCACTGACTGCAAGTCTCTCAATACGTTGCACGCGCAAAACACATTTGATGCACCGAAACATTGATGCATGATTCCAATCAACTCAGCACCGCAATATCGTATCCAATTACATTTCACCGATAAACTGACACGTATCGTTATTACAGTAGGAAAACCAAATCGACAATGAGATATCGCTTTCAAGAATATGTATATCGTATAAATAAACAATAAATAAGCAAATAAACAATGACACACGCACAAAGCACACCTTTTGGACTGGTTTGAACGTAACAGTAGGTTTCTATGGTGACGAGTGACAAGTGATTGAATGATCGAGTGACAACTATATCTGCAACCGAAGACAACTTATTTAACTCCACTAGTTACAACGATCTCTCGGGGTCTAGCTTACCAAATGCTGGTCTATGTGATAAATCAATAGTCGTGGACTTACGGCAACAAATCGAAGAATTAAAAGGACAGCTTGAGATAGCTCACTCTGAAGTAGCTACCCTTAATGAAGAAAATGCCTCTTTGAAAAATAAAATCAATGAATATGAGAAAATTATTGGCACGTATAAAAAAGTGACCTGTACGGATATTGTTCAGAACCGTTCTATGACACCGAAGAGAAATACAACAAAACGCACACCAAGAAAAATTACAAATATTCAACAAACACCAGGTCAACTAAACGAATCAAAAAACCAACAAACGGAGCTTCAAAATAATGAAATTAAGAGTCAACAAACAGAACAACAAAATTCTCAACAAACACCAGGTCAACCAAACGAAACAAAAAACCAACAAACGGAGCTTCAAAATAGTGAAATTAAGAGTCAACAAACAGAACAACAAAATTCTCAATTTAAAAAAGAACAAAAAATATGTATAATTAGCAGTAACAACAAGAACAAAATATATTCGATAGCAAAGAGCACTTTCGCCGACTCTCAAATATGCCACTTTTTAACACCTGATTGCGGTCTAACAAATCTCATCAACAACATAGAAGCTAAATTAAAACATTACACAATGGATGATTACTGCCTAATTTTCATTGGCGAAGAGGATTTTAAACGAACAAATAACTACGTCGACCTGGTTGTAAATGTACGTCAAACTTTGTTAAAAATACAACACACAAATGTTGTTTTATGTGCCCCTACGTTTAAAATGGATAACTATTCTATGGTTTTCAACAGAAGAATAGAGACATTTAATAGTTTGTTATATTTGGATGCATGTACTTATAATTACACGTATCTGTTCGATTCCAACTACTATCTGACATATGATTATAAAATGTTTCGCTACAAAAGTGGCACAGTTAATAATATTGGAATCGCGAATATATTTGTTAACCTTAAACTAATGATCAACGAATTTCTGTATCCATATACGTACGACTCCCCTGACTTGGAATTCAATTCGTGCGCAGCTACCAACGCTAATGGACAGTTTTTTCTCGAATAAATATATTAATGTATTACATCAAAATATCGCAGGCTTAATAAATAAATCTAATAATCTCATTATTTGTTTAGATGATCTAAAGGAAAAATTAATTGATGTGGATATTTTGTGTATAACAGAGCATTTCATTATGGAAGGATATGAAAGTCAATTGTACATACCAAACTACTGTTTAGCTGCATATTATTGTCGTAAAGATAAAAAAAGGGGAGGAGCGTGTATACTTGTACGTAAGGAATTGCAATGGAAAGACCTGCCTAGAATAGCTAAATTATCAATACCAGGTGTTTTTGAATGCTGCGCTATAGAGCTGATTTATTACGAGATAATTATCGTATGTATTTATAGGGTACCAAATGTAAACAATTTCAATGACTGCCTGGACAAACTCGAATCTCTTATGCAAACATTAAAATATACCAAAAATAAGAATATTGTAATTGCTGGAGACTTTAATATAGACATACTTAAGCGGAATGCCCAAACAAATGCATTTACATACCTTCTATTGAGCTTTAATATGAAACTAGCATTAAAACAACCAACACGCATGTCCAGCCAAACATGCATAGATAATTTTGCACATAATTTTAATAAAGTTTGTAAAACGGATGTTCTAGAGTTTGCACTGTCTGATCACACGGCCCAGTTACTTCGCTGTCCGGTCAAGAAAATATGTAGTATTGCTTATTGGTCTACAGTTACAAGAGATTACAGTTTGGTAAATATTGTAAAATTTAAGAAACACTTGAGCGAACTTTCTTTTTCTGACATATATAATACAGATGATCCCAATTTAGCATACAATGAATTTCTTTCTAATTTTAAATTGATATACGATTTGTGTTTTCCTACTAAACTAATTAAAATAAATACTACAAAAAAAATAAAGTGGCTATCTAGAGGCCTTAAATTATGCAATAGAAAAAAACGAAAACTGTTATGGCAGCTAAGATTAAACCCTAATAAATCAAATAAAACTATTTTCAAAAACTACTCTAAATTGTATAAAAAAATTATCTACTTGACACAAAGATCACAAAATAATTTTAACATTAAAGCTTCGAAAAATAAATCCAAAACTACATGGCAGATCATAAACCGTACAAAGCACAACAAACCTAAATGTAGTATCAATACAATCAAAGTAGAGAATGAGACTATAACAAATCCTCTAGAAATTGCCGAAGCTTTCAACAATTATTTCATTGATAAAATTCAGGCCAAACTTCTTGCAAATAGCAAACCTAAATCCTATGTGACAAACAGTGTTAGTAACTCAATGTTCATGTCTCCTTGCAGTCCACATGATATACACAAACATATACTTTCTTTAAAAAACAGTAATAGCGTAGGCCATGACGGTTTTAATACAAAAATACTAAAACACGTATCATTGGAGATCTGCGGACACCTCAGCCACTTAATCAATCTCAGTATCAGCGCGGGTATTTATCCAGATGCTCTAAAAACTTCAATTATAAAGCCACTATTTAAAAAAGATAATAGAGAGCTGATGCAATCATATCGACCTATCGCTTTAATCCCAATAATTTCAAAAATATTCGAAAAATACATAAATCAAGAAATATATACTTATGTTGAAAAAAATCACATATTATGTGAGGAACAGAAGGGTTTTAGACAACATAATACAATCAATATGGCCATATACGATTTCCTGTACAATATCACTAAAAGCGTAGATAGTCGGAAGCCTGTTTGTGGGATATTCTGCGATATGACGCAGGCTTTCGACTACGTACATTTTCCTACTCTTTTAAACAAACTCGAAGCTTACGGCATTAGAGGCAATATATTAAAACTAATTCAATCCTATTTGACAAAACGAAAACAAATTACAGAAATTAAAAAAATTAATTTAATAAATAATCGAGAAGAAATTCATCGATCATCAGAACGTGAAGTCACTTTTGGTGTACCGCAGGGCAGCGTATTGGGTCCTCTATTGTTTATATTGTACATAAACGACCTTCCAAAATGCATACAACATCCACTAACATTATTTGCTGACGATAGCACCGTGACTATACCCTGTAGAAACACAGAAACTTATGAGAATGATATTAACAACACATTAGCTTCAGTTATAAAATGGTTAGATGATAACAATTTAAACATTAATTTAAATAAAACCAAAATAATTTATTTTAATCAACGACACCCTTTGAAAAGTCAATTTAAAATACACCACAATAACAATATCATAGAAGAAGTTGAAAATACTAAATTCTTAGGACTCCAAATAGACAAAAAGTTAAATTGGAAAATACATTTAGATATTTTAAGTAAGAAAATTTATAAATCAGCATTTGCCTTAAGTTCCCTATCACCGATAATATCTACAGACGCACTACTCATTGCCTATTATGGTATAGCAGAATCCCATTTACGATATGGTCTAATATTTTGGGGCAATTCAACTGAGAAGGAAACAATATTTAAAGCCCAAAAAAGGTGCATACGATCTATGTTTAAATTAAAGTCTACCGACAGTTGTGTTCCGTATTTCAAAGAATTCAAAATATTAACCTTGCCCTGCCTTTACATTCTTGAAGTAGCTGTATTTGTAAAAAGTAACCCAAATCGTTTTACACGCCTTGCAGACATAGTTCCTCGGAATAGGCGCGATAATAGTAGATTATGTATGCAACCCGCAAAAACAGCACTCATGCGCAAAAGTGTCTTCTGCATGGCTCCATTCATTTATAATAAGTTACCTAAATCTTGGAAATCTTTAAATTTACCTTTATTTAAAAAAAGGCTACGAACATTTCTAGTGAATAAAGCCTACTACAATATTTCAGAGTTTTTAGCAGAAAAGGAAAATGCATTTGTGTAATTGTTTTGTTATGAATATGCCTATCTGTGTTGGAATGAAGAAAAATGTTTGATTTAATGTGTGTGCCTGTAATCTTTCTATTTTTGTATTTGTTGTTGGTCTTGTACCTTTCGCATGCCTAGTGGTAAAATGTGGCTGAACTTGTTTAATTATATATTTTTTTTTACACCATGTACTGTACCCATATTTGCGAAATAAAATATCATATCTTATCATATCATATCTAACTACAATCAGTGTTTCCAGATGGTTCATATTTTTTTACCCAAAAACTTTTCAAGTATCTGCTTCGGAAAAAATACTACATATATACCTATATTACCTACAAAAGAACTTATTAATCAAAATATATGATAACATCTTGGTAACATCATTCGTATTGAAACTATACTTATAGTTCTTAATTCATTCACTGTAATTACAATATACAAGCTACCACTACACTACAATATATAAATATACAAGTATACAAAGGCAGGAAAAAATTCGTCCGCATCGCTGTCAGTGGGAAAAGTGCCTAATAGGCTGGCAACGTTGCCACGTTAGATGGCAATGCTGATTCTTTGGCCTAAGAATTGGCCAGCCCTCTGGTGAAGAGTCGACCAACCGCTTGTCGATGTCCCGAAATACTCGATGAGCACTCAGGCCCCATGGCCCTAGTTTTGGAACCCCAAACGGCTCTATGATTATGTGAGAAGAGAGACCGCATACTATCTAAAGGGTCTAGAATATAAACAATTAAAATAATACATACTACAATAAAACTAAATAACGCAGTAAAGAGATGACCAGTCCTAACTGACAGTACCCGCTCTGAGTAGAAACACTGATACAAACTCAGAGGTCTCTTTTAAAGTCCATACAATTACTTGTAATGATCAGATCATAATCTAACCTAACCTAACTGACAGTGCCCGCCCTAAGAGGAAACACTGAAACAAACTCAGAGGTCTCTTTTAAAGTCCATACAATTACTTGTAATGATCAGATCATAACCTAACCTAACCTAACTGACAGTGCCCGCCCTAAGAGGAAACACTGAAACAAACTCAGAGGTCTCTTTTAAAGTCCATACAATTACTTGTAATGATCATAACCTAACCTAACCGAACCTTTTTTTTGTTTTTTTTTTTCCGGGGTGTAAAATCCTCATGGATGTCCTCCGCCCTGGGGCGGGCGAAGGGGTCTGTCAGACTCTTACTGACTAAAACCACCCCGGTGTTCCGACTCACACCTACGCCGGGGGTCGCGGGAACGTAAAAATTTTCCGCAACCCCCGACTGGTGCCGGCCCGCCATCGCGGGCCTCCTCGTGTCAGGGGGGGGAGTGAGGTGACCCCCGTGACGTCTAAGAGGGGCGCGCGTGGAACACTACGCGCCGCCACCTCGGGTCCTGATGTATGGGGGGCGACAGACGTCCCTGAGTCCGTCGCCCCTGGACCCATTTAGGGGGGCTGGAAGAGGGCGTTATCCGCCCTCCGCCGACGCCCGGTGCGCCTGCTGCGGGCCGGGTGAGTGGACGAGATCTCCCTCTCCCTTCCCGCAGCCTCCTTCTGCGAGACGACTGTCTCGCAGTAGGAAACCACCGCGTCCCAGGACGCCTCGCTGTCGACCATCGACTCAACGACGGCCGGCAGCGAGAGGTCACTGCCTACTTCTGAGATGAGGGCACGGCGCGGCTCCTCCCAAGCGGCACACTCAGCGTATGCCGCGCCGTGTCCTCCCGGCAGTCGACGCAGTGGCGCCCTGTTTATGCGACACAGGTACTTCCCGAAGCAACCATGCCCCGAGAGCACCTGCGTCACCCGAAACGACAGGGAGCCGTGCCTCCTCCCGAGCCAGCGCTCGAGCACCGGCCGGACCGCCTCGATGATGTCGAGGCCGGTGGTAGGCCGTGAAAGCCTTTCCCGCCATTCCGCCACCAGGACCTCGCGAAGCTGAGATCGATGCAGCTCTATGTGTCACTGCATCGGTTGCTCACCCCGCGCCCTCGCTTCCTCGCGCCAGTCGTTGTTAATTCAAGAGTACCATCTGAAGTACTTGAAGGATACTTTTCTACTTTAGCATCAGGGATTGATTTTTTTTTTACATCTTACGAAAACGGAATCGTCACGTGTCAAACGAATATTGCAGTAGCGGTAATGAAATTAAATGATTCATATTATTTATTCGATTCACATTCTAGGGGACCCAAAGGTTCTATTGCGCCTATCAGAGGCACTTCGATGTTAATGAAGTTGCCAGACTAAGGCGCCTTATGTCAACATCTTGCAGTGGCATTGCAGGTTAAGAGAAGTCATGATATGCAATTTAGTATCACAGCTGTAAACGTTTCTTTAAATGAATCATCAATAGTGCTAAATGAGCAATACAACACACAGGATCATAGCTGCGAAGATCCAGATATCAGCAATACCTTAAATGAGGGACACGCCTTCGTTACTACAGCACTTATGCCGATTGATAGTAACATACCAGATTTGTCTGAAGTTATTACGAACACTGATGTAGAAGAAAGAGCGATTCCCATCTATGAGTTAAAACAAAACTGCGCTCCCAATTAGTTTATTGAAGGAGCAAAGAGCTGAAGAGTTAGCGTGGATAAGGTTATTCCCAGACGGCCGAAATGGACTTAGAGAACAAAGGCCAATATCTATAACACCGCTTGACTATTATCAAACACGTGTGATGAGCAGCGACAAAAGATTTCAACTTAACGAATACATATTTTATGCTCTTTCAGTTGTGGAACTATGCAAGGCGCAGCAAAATGTTTCAGTATGTGCTCGGTTGCGCCAGGATGGAGCTGAGCCATCAGATGTTATTCAAAATGTGCATCTTGTAATGCGCAACATTCGTGGTACGTCTGCGTATTGGCACAAGGCTTATACGGATCTTCTTGCTATGGTGAAAAATTTAGGCCCACCTCACTGGTACCTTACATTATCTTGTAATGATTTAAACTGGCCCGACATGTTAAATGCGCTTTTAGTTGCTGATGTTCACCCAAATTTTCCCATTCAAAACTTGACTTTCCAGGACAAACAGCGCCTTGTAGAGGCATATCCAGTTACTTTGTCAAGGCATTTCATGTTGCGCTTGAACGCTTTGTTTAGCAGGCTACGAAGAGAAAATAATGCAATTTTAGGAAAAAAAATCGTTGATTTCTGGTGGCGGGTGGAATTTCAGCTAAGAGGTAGTCCCCACGTCCACATGGTCGTATGGTGCGCTGATATGCCAACTTTCGACAGCTATGAAGGATAACAGTTACTAGAGCATGTAGTAACGTGTAAGGTTCCTGACGCAGAAAATGACTCAGAAATGCATGATTTGGATATTAAATTGCAAACGCATCGACATAGCCAAACTTGCTATAAAAATAATCGCAATATTTGTAGATTCGGATTTCCAAGGCCAATATCAGAAAGGACTGAAGTCTTAGACGACGATCAAGCAGTAAGAAACGGTGGAAGATTTTATATCCTAAAAAGAACCGAGTCCGAAACAATGGTAAATTGTTATAATTCCCAGTTGTTGAAACTATGGCGTGCCAATATTGACCTACAGCCTTGTGGTTCAGCTTTAGGTGTAGCATACTACATTATTCAAGTATATCTCAAAAGCTGAACCTGCAGAGGTATCTAGGTCAATAAGACAGGCTATACAAAATGTCAAGGACCGAGGTGCAAGCAGTTCAGGTCGTCTTGTTTTCGCTATACAAAATGCAATCCTGACTCATAGAGAAATCTCTGCCAATAAATGTGCGTTCCGTCTGTGTCATTTAAAACTGAGGGACAGCTCACGTAAATGCGTATTCGTAAATACTTGCATACCAGAACAAAGATATCGAATGCTAAGGCTTGACACAGAAACTTCCGAGCCGTACAAAAACGTGTTTGATAGGTATGTTCACAGGCCCCATTCTCTCGAGCATCTGAGTCTAGGTGAGTTTGCAATCTGGTACGATGTGGTTTCTTCTAGAATCGATATTGATGAAGATCAGCAAGATATTGACGCTTATGATATTCACAATGACATCCTCATTGTGAATATCATAAGCGTCAATATTTTGCCTAGAGGTCAATATATTACGTTACTAGACAACGTAGGTAGGATGAGGAGGCGGACACGTCCATCAGTTCTTCGAACGCGTTTTTTTACAGTAGCTTCAGACCCAGAATCATATTACTACTCCTTAATTTTGACTCATGTTCCATTCCGGACAGAGGAAGAATTGTTAGAGGGATTTGATTCAGCTAAAGAAGCTTTCTGGGCTAAGAGGAATCGCCTACGTCCGCTGCAAGAAGGGTTTGCTGCAGAAACTATGGTGAGAATGGAAACCGAAATACAACAAGCTATAAGTCGTATTACGGCTAAAGAAGCTTTCTGGGCTACGAGGAATCGCCTACGTCCGCTGCAAGAAGGGTTTGCTGCAGAAACTATGGTGAGAATGGAAACCGAAATACAACAAGCTATAAGTCGTATTACGGCTGAAAATTTGGCAGCACAGGTTGTAGAGCAACCAAATAGTGACACAAATTATAATACTGTCCATCAACCTATCGATAGCGTGCTAGATGATGTTGGTCAAATTATAATTGATGAGATTGAAGAACCAAATGACGTTGGTATGCAGGATAATCAGTTCGAAACAGCTGTTGCATCGTTAAATTTGAGTCAGCGACAGTTGTTTCAAAAAAGATCTCGTAAGTTATTAGACGTGACGAATCCTGATCAACTGTCGATTTTTATTACCGGAGGAGCTGGCACTGGAAAAACATTTACTCTTAAAGTAATGACTGATCAAATACGACGGTTGAGTCCCATAGAAACGGGTAAAAGCGTAGCAGTCACTGCAGCAACTGGAGTAGCGGCTAGACTCATTAGTGGAAGCACTCTGCACTCCACTTTTGCGCTTCCGATTGAAAAGGGAAGAGTTGAAAGTTTACGTCCTCTTTCCGGCGAAAGGCTACAAAGAGAGCGACAAAAGTGGAGGTCGATAAATTGGCTCATCATTGATGAAGTATCTATGGTGCCCTATTGTACCTTACGAAATATTCATCTACGACTGCAGCAGCTAAAACAAGATCAAAGGTTTTTCGGTGGGATAAATGTCATTTTGTTTGGAGATCTAATGCAGTTACCGCCAGTGTCGAAAATTACAGGTGGTGCTTACTGTTTCCGACAACCGTTGAGCTTAATCGGTGAAACCAATCTGTGGCAATTGTTTAACTTCTGTGAGTTGCCCCAAAATATGAGACAAGACTAGTAGGTCCATTTTCCGATGGAGAAGCGGTAAGGATTTTTCCAACTACAAGACAAGTTGATGCATATAATTCAAAAATGACTGCGGAGTTGGGTAAATCTTTAAAACTGTATCAGGTAAACGCTGTCAACATGTCCTTAGAGGCAAAAACCTATGGCCAGTGCCCACGCAAAACATTCATACCTGAAGATCTAAACAAGACGGGGGGCATCCTCAGCACATTATGTATTGGGCTTGGATCGCGGTTAATGTTACGCCGTAACATGAATGTTAACCACGGTCTAGTGAACGGCGCTATGGGTGTTATCCGAAAGATTGAGTGGCCAGCTCTTCGCAGGGATCAATTAGAAACAGGAGAGTTACCGCAAGCAGTATTTGTTGAGTTTGATGACTCTACAATCAAAGGTAATCAACCAGGCGTAGGCATACGGATTGAGCCCTGCACGATCGACTTTGATGCGCTTCGAGGACAAGGAAAAATTGAACGGAGGATGTTGTGTTAGGCTGTTACTGTACACAAGCTACAAGGTACCACACTCGATCGGGCTGTTGTGGACCTCAGCTCACATATCTTCGCAAAGGGTCAAGCGTATGTAGCCCTTAGCCGAGTAAAAACATTGGATGGGTTGACTATTAGTGTCCTTGATCCCAAAAAGCTGTTGGATCGGCCACATGATCAAAATTCTTTGAAAGAGCTGCAACGTCTACGAGATTTGAACTTTACAAACTAATGTATTCAAGATATGAAATAGCATAAACTTGGCAGAATAAAACTTATCTAGAAATCTTAATCTAAATTATTGTTTATCTATAATAGTTACATACATTTCCTATTTTCTAAGATT
Organism: Lithophane socia; assembly: GCA_947522985.1. Classification (NCBI taxonomy): domain Eukaryota; kingdom Metazoa; phylum Arthropoda; class Insecta; order Lepidoptera; family Noctuidae; genus Lithophane; species Lithophane socia. Next base: position 1,856,117 of record OX383273.1, on the reverse strand, counting down.
CCTATCCTATTAACCGTACTGTATGTAGAGCTTGTTGACTTACCAATACTTAAATGAGCAACTCGTTCTTTGTTTAATAAAACTAAAAAGCTTGAAATAAAGCAAATTATTTAAAAAACAAAAAACCCGACTGCAAAAACACATACCTAAGCGGGGACAAACCATGCAACAACCTGAAATATGGTGTAACTTTTGTTTGTCCCCGCCTGCACCACCTTACAAAAACAAAGTTCATTCTACATTTTTGAAACAAAATTCTATAGATTATAATGCTTGTTTTTTTCGGATAAGGCACACAATAACTTTGTGTTTTGCTTAAATTTTTTTTCCTCTTATGGACTTCATTTTATATTGGTTGTGCGGACACATATGAGCAATTTAGTACACACCAATTGTTATCAACAAAGACATAATAATATATTTAATATGAGGTGGCTAAATGCAAATAATAGTCCATTAACAATATTGGTTTGATACAAACCAATATTCTTAATGGACTATTATTTTTTACCACAATTATGAGCATAATGGCCAAGTCCAAAATTATTGAAATAATCACCATTGGAATATTAGGCTCGCCCAACCACTGCTTCTACATGATCTGTTGCGGCAAGATTTTGATGCAATTGCATGAGTTGATATAAAATTGTGTATGGAGCTGCACATAACTAGGTATTCCCTGCTTATTTAACAGTTTCATGAACAATTTAATCCTATAATTGGTTTTTATTACCTTGCAGTAGGTGCAAAAAGTAGAGTATCATCCTCGGGGATAAAGGTATCTCCGTCTTGGGCGAGGTTCAATCCCTCGCTGCACTCAGGATTCTAGTCTTAACTCCATCGCTTCACTCAGGAGTTAACTTACAGCTCCCTCGCAGCGCTCGGGAGTAAGGGAGCAGTGAGTGAGTTAACTCCTAAACGAAGGAGCTGTGAGTTAACTCCTGACTAAAATCCTTCGTGGCGTTCAGGATTCCAAATACATTACGACAGTGTTTTATGGCCCTAGTGAATAATCTACTATTTATATTTGGTAAAAGTTTCAATACAATTTTCTCAATTGAGGTTCCAAATTCAAATCACATTAATGACCAATGGGTCATAATGAAATTCAGTACAATATTAATGCCCGAATAGAGCATAAGGTTTAAATGACTTTCTTTAGGTTAGGTTTGCATGACATATAATTTGACATTAGTAAGCAGGTGGTGTGAAAATTATATTTCTGAATGGCTGGATTATAGAATCCAGAGATAATTTACATTCCATAAATACATTGTTTTTTTTATTATTATTTTAAATAAAATATATGTAGATTCGTCGTAGAATGAAATATTATTATTATGTTTTCTTGGACCCGATTACAGGTTCCCATCATCACTTTGGAGCGGATAAAATTCGTTATGTAATGTATGGACTAGTTTGTTTAACAACCATTAATAGAAGGTAACTATGTTACAATCTGAATGTATGGGATAGAAAAACAAATTTAAAGGAATAATTTAAGCTTTATTGAAACATTAATAAATTAATGAAACAGCCTTTTATACATTCAGTGTTCTAATGACATGTATTTGAGAACATCATAACATTATAACGGGCACAATGGTAGGTCAGGTGCGTAGTAATCGCAACCAGCGAGCGTGTATGACCAGATGTATGAACGTAAGCGAGGCAAAAGGAGTATATAAAGATCGTAGCAGGTGGCGTTGTGTAGTTTCTGTCTACCTCAACGGGAAGAAGGCGTGAGTTTTATGTATATATGTGTGGTAGATACAGACAACAACCCGACAACGTTTACCAAAACATTGTTATAATGTAACCAGGATTATAAAAACGCAAACTGCAGCAGTATGAACGTATACTGGGCAACTAAAGCCATAATTCTTAATGGAAAAGTAGCATCGACGTAGAACATTCCACAGACATTCAACTTGTCAAATGTCGCTCGATGTAGCCGGTGAATATTTTTACACAACTTTTTCTCAGCATCTGTAATCATAAATTTTATTATTAAAACTCATATTTTAAGCTCAGTATTTATTCTTATTAAAAATGGAATAAAAATTATGTATTTTGTTCAAAATTACCTGTACAATTTGATTTCAAAATGACCGCGCATGAGTTTTGAACATTATTCATCGCAATGTAGAACTTTTCACAGTACAAGCTCAAAATAATTTCAAATATCAAACTCTTTACAACCCAGATGTACAAATATAGGAATGAAAACCACACTGCGAGCTGTAAAATTACATAAAATAACCTATAATATTAAAGTGTCATGCTGCAACGAACAATTTGTAAAAAGACTCTTATTTTAAACTGGCTGATGCCCGCGGCTTCGCCCGCGTTGATGTCGGTTATTATATACTAATACCCTCCTCGAGAACCATTCTATTCATTGGTGAAAACAGCATGAAAATCGGTGCAGCAATGTTTGAGTTTATCGCGAACAGGACGACAGACAGACGCGGAAGAGGACTTTGTTTTAAAGGATAAGGATTAGTACATCAAAAAGAAATGAAAGAATAGTAAAACGAACTTTATACTCACATACACATAGTCGCTACTAGCAGTTAATTTCAAAATATTAATTGTCATTTGTAATTTCATTAATACGCGAAGAAAGAACTCCACTTTGTGATAAGCGATCTGAAAATCAAAATTATTTTTTTATTTTTGTTTTTCACTGTTTGTAAACACACACAAAAGTAACTTTTTGTATTATAATCAAAAGCATTCGCACCATATACTGAAAAGAAGTCCTGGTTATATCATAACAGTCCAAAATATGAACGTAAGCTTCAAACATTCTTTTGCAATAAGTTTTTTTATCACTGCGGTCCATTAACTTTTGAGCTTTAATATTCCATAAGTCAACTTTATTGCATAACAGCTTAAGAAGCCTGCTGACGTAAACGATGTTAACATCAAAACATATGATGGTTAACCCACAAATGCAATTAATGAAGTTAAAAGGAATTCTTATGTAAGTATAAGTGATTATAGTAATGTAATAACAGAAGATAATGATGACACTGATCCAATTTCGAATGATGGAGCGCTTGACTTTGGTCTTATCGTTAAGGAATCTGTGAACGTCTTGAATTCTCAAAACAAATAATATATTTCTTTTCGTTTGTGACACACTGACGACATAATTAATGACAAATCCGATGGAGTACAAGAACAAGTCACAGTAAGAAAAGATGTACATTAAATTGAAATATTTTCTTATAAATTTGGAGAAATGCAGTTCGTAGACAAGACGACAGAACACAAAAATGGATATTATCATGCCACACAATGACACCAAATTTGATGTCAGGCTATTTGGATAAATGAAATTATTCTGAATACGATATTTCGGCCAAAACAAAATATTTTGCATGAGGTTTAAAGGTAAAAGCATCGACTGAACATCTTTGTCAACCAAGTTATCCAACGGAACTGTTGCATGATTCTTTACAAAAGGTTTCACTTTTATGGACTTCATTTCATTTTGGTTAGGCGGGCACAAATGAGAAATTAGGATATTATGTATAAATTGTAATCGCCATGGAAATAATGAATAAGAGGTGGATTCAATTAAATGTAAATAATAGTCCATTAAAGTATTCGTCTGTATCGACCACTACAAACCCCAAAAAACAAGCAGTAGTACCGCATGATGTAATTAATGGGTTCTGTGTCAAATATCGTAACATCAGGTTCCTTTCTGTGCAATGAAAGTAGATTTGGGGGTTCCGTACCCGACGGGTGCCAAACGGAACCCTATTATTAAGTCTCCGCTGTCCGTCTGTCAGCGGGCTGTATCTCGTGAACAGTAATATATAGAAAATTGAAATTTTCACAGATTGTGTATTTTTATCGCAGCTATCACAAATACAAATAATTATACAGGGTTATTGGTAAAATACCAACAACCTCTTAAGGAGTCATTGTACTTATCATTATGAACAACTTTTACTATGGGAACAAATATGAAATCGCGATAAAAAAAACAGCTGTTCCGTACATTTATGTTCGCATAACTCTTCAAAATGTACGGAACAATGTATAAAAGTTTAATGTAATTTTAACAATAATCTATTTTAAATATTAGTCTACCTATATCGACCACTAAGGCTGATACATCAAAGTTTATTTTAGGGTTAGCGAGTAAACAGAAATAGCCATTATAGGTATCGTTTACTAATAAACAGAGAGAAGAAGAGTTTAACTAAAGTTGCCATCGAATAAAGAAGTTTGACTCGGTGCTAATTTGGCAGCATATTGTATTTACTTCAAGAATAGAATGACTTCAATGACTTCTAATTATATGTCTACTGCGAGTAAATCACTGAAGATGAAACAATTGTATTATAATTATACTTACGAAACATGATATACTGATGATATATATATACAAATATAAAAAAAAACAGTAACGAAGGCAAAACTGTGTTGTGCAATGTATATTTTTGAAAAAAAAGTAATAGCTTCTAGGTTTGGAAACGAATCTAATGCGAAAATATCGTTACCTATTAGATTTTTTGGCCATTTGTCTGTTTGTCTGAATGTATGTTCCGGATTGGCGCAAAGACAGCTGAACGGATTTGGATGAAATTTGGCACACAGGTAGTTTATAACCTAGATTAATATATCAAATTCAAATTCAAATTCATTTTATTTAGCATACACAAAATTCTTAAGTATACAAGTAGCATGGTATGAAATTCTCACTAACAGAAGACTTAAACAGATTAGACAGCGGGTCCCAAACTAGGCACAGCCTGTATCTTGGTGACCCAAACAATACCAAGGTTAACAATATTTGTTCTGTTCTGCTAGTGCAAGATTTTTTTATTAATTTAGTTCGTTACACCATTTTGAAAGTTTACAATAATTAAGTGCAAAGAAAATAAATAACCTAGATTATACATACAAAAACAGTAACAGGTGAGTGTGTGGTGTGAGTGTGAGTGTGTTCTATCTGTGAGTCTTAATTATGTGCATCAAAGTAAACTTTCTGTTTCCTCCACATGTATATACATACTTTTAATCCCGATGTTACGTTCCCATGGGATAATTATCAACATCTACGAGGGCTAAGCCGCGGGAAAAGAAAGTGGTAAAAAAAAAAACAACTGGAAGTGGTAAAATAATGGCTTCCGATCGGATCCCACATTGTGGGATCCGTTAGGAAAGTGGAAAAAAATTGTGGTATGAGGATTTGTCGTATATTCATACTGTTAGGTGTGTACCTTTATACAAAAAGCTATGGTACTGTACTCTGTTCTTGTCAGATGCATATATTTTTCTTACTTCAAAAACTGTCCTGTTCTAATTTGATTCCATTAAATAAAATCCAATACCTGCTACTTCAAATTTATTTTTTCAACACGTTATCAGCACGAAGCTGCTTAATTAGAACATCTAGATGTTAGGGAATAAAATGAATTTTCAAGGAATCACGATGTTATCATACCGAGACGGGTACCCAACCTGGAAATTTAAAATGAGAATGCTTCTCATTCATGAGGAGCTTTGGACGTCCATCATTGGGTACGATGATTCTGATAAAACAGCGGAGGATGTACGGTCTCGTAATGACCAGAAGGCGTTGTCAAAAATATGCCTTACGGTAGACGGAGGTGCAATTTCGGGATCATTCTCACTAGTTCCACCACAATTAGTTCCATGGAACTAGTGAGATTTTTTTTTTCTCAGTAGTTCCATGGGTGTTGATAATGGAACAAATGAAACAAAACTTAACTCGAACTCGTCTCACTAGTTCCACCGTAGTTGTCCATGGAACTAGTGAGATTTTTTTTCTCTCAGTAGTTCCATGGTTCTTCTAATACGAATCTACTAATCGAATACTTACTGTGGAGATTGTTAAAGATCCAGAACATTTATTTTTCTTGTAAAATTGACACCTCGATATGCTTGTTCCGTTGCGATAAATGCTATGTCTATAATATTGGTAGCCACAATAAAGTAAAACATTTCCTCGACCTCTATAATTTCAATTTCACAAGACATGTTTTGCACAATAAAACAGAATTAATCACAAATTTTACTATACATAATTTTAAATAAAAAAATAATATTAAATGACAGACTATATGACAATTTGTCAAAAAAAAATAAACTTTCGTTAGTGGACTGTATAAAATTAGGTGGCATCGCTTTTACCCCGCATGGAACGTTACAGGTTAAAAAAATGGTTAATTTGAATTCGAACAACCAGTCTAATTTTACAATAACAATGTGAGGGTAGTTTTATAATATGGTGTGAGGGTATTTATTGTTTTTATTTTATTTTGGTTTTCTTCATTTATTCATATTTTTGATGTTATTTTTTTTTATTAAGTGGAACTAATGAGAATGATGTTGATTAACTTTAGTTTCACTTGTTCCACTAAGAAGAACCATGGAACTACTGAGAGAAAAAAAATCTCACTAGTTCCATGGACAACTACGGTGGAACTAGTGAGACGAGTTCGAGTTAAGTTTTGTTTCATTTGTTCCATTATCAAACCCATGGAACTACTGTCAAAAAACTCACTAGTTCCATGGAACTAATTGTGGTGGAACTAATGAGAATGATCCCAATTTCGCACGTGAGAAATGCGAAAAACGCTAAGGAGGCTTGGAGTGAAATATTTATTGGGTATGTTGAAACTGTTTGTACTTCCCGTCACTTGTCCCTAAAGGTTCATTAGAAAACCAGCGTCAGACAGTATTTGTCTGGCATTAATGCTGAAATGAACCTTTTTGGCGCACCCGTGATGCGCACACTATTATTGTTAAAACATTATTTTATTTTGTTATTTGTATTTTGTGTTTCACGAACTGTGTCCAAAAGTTATTCTTTCTATGATGAACGCCATAAAATATTTCTTCCCTGAAATTGAAGTGAAAGGGTGTCATTTCCACATGACACAAGCAATTCAAAGAAAGGCAAAGGAATTTAAATTTACTAAAAAATTCTCGGGTTCTTGAAAGTATTCCAGTCGAATTTTTTTTTACATAATAAAACTTACTAATTCCATGGACTTTACATTTTTCGCTATCACAAATCTACACAAAATTGCTGTAAAAAGAGTTTAAGGAGGACCCCTGAAAAACGACGCGTGGCGGAACGACGCGCGGCGAAGCGACGCGCAGCTTCCATGCTGTTCCTTGCAACGGACATCAAAACGCAAAGGCTGCGCTGGGCACGCGCGGCGCAGCGGCGCCCTAGGCCCGCGCGTTGCTCCGCTGTCGTTCAAGCTGTCACCAAGTGACATATCAGCACAGAAAATTCTCAGTTTTGTTTTATTGACAATCGTTCTTAGAGTTTTCTAACAGGTTTTCTTTTGTATAAATAGTGGAAAAGTGTGTTTTTAGTTCATTTTTTTTGCTTGCGTTTATATCGTGTGTAAATATTTTATTTTTATACTATTAGGAATGTTTAACTGTAAGAGTTAGTTGCTAGCTCTACTCGCTTGTCGTTAATCGCTGGCAGTGGGACAGATGCCTTTATACAAAATAAAAACCAAACAACCCTTATTGCATGTTCAAATCGTTCTTTCCAATTTGCTGTTATTTCCATTTAAACAAATATAAACTTGTTGTAGTGTAAATTAAGTTTATTTGAGAATGACTCGAGGTATTGCTGTAAAAGTCACGATTTAAAAAAATGGTTGTAGCGCAAACAAAAATTTATTTTATTATTTATTTGTAAACTAAATTGCAGACGCATTATAGACAAAAACACCATAGTAATGTACGCGGGATTATAAAAACGCAAACTGCAGCAGTACAAAAGTATAGTTAGCAAGTAAAGCCATACATTTTAACGGAAAAGTAGCATCAACGTAGAACATTCCACAGACATTCATCTTGTCGAATGTAGCTCGATGTAGGCGTTGAATATTCCTGCACAACTTCCTCTCAGCATCTGTAAATTCTTCATTATTACAAAATACCCGTACAATACGCGGCCATTCATCGAGTTTTAGAAAAAAGTCGGCTTTGTAACGTCATCTCTGTCACTCACATGTAACATCACTTTGTAACATTGTGTGGCTATCACACTTATGTCACACAAGCTCGATGTGTCTTACTAAGGGCCGGGTACTGTTCCATATTTTCGATTTTCATGCAAATAATTTAAAATTGAATATAGATTTATTATTTGTATAATTTATTATATTGTAATACTTATTTTGACTACAGTCAGACGTGTTGTTTTGGAGATAAATATGTCAATCCTTCTTTTCTACTAAAGAAGTGAAAGGCGCTAACGGCTAAGCCTATGGGGGCTCTCATTTGAACCTATTGACGTTCAAAACATGCTGATTCTCAACCTTATAATTAATTACTAAATAATTTATAATTACCTGTGCAATTTGATTTCAAAATGAGCACACATGAAGTTTGAACTTCTTTCATAGTTGTGTAAAACTTGTCACAGTGCAAGCTCAAAACAGTTTCAAATATCACACTCTTTATCCCCCAGATGTACAAATATACCATTGAAAACCATACTGCAATCTGTAAATATATAAATATAACTTATACAGTAATATTCAAATAGTTCATAAGAATATAGAATTCAATTGAATTTATGTAACTATGCTTTTGTGTTGTGTCTTCTATGTTTGTACCGAATAAATGTTTTATCTATCTATCTATCTATCTATCTAATTAAATATAACACGCTGCAAAACCATGACTTGTAATTTACTTTTATTTAAAACTAGCTTTTGTCCGCGACTTCGTCTGCCATCTAGGATGAACAGTAGTCCTTCTCCAGGTCAAAGTCTACCCATGTGCCAAATTTCATCCAAATCCGTTCAGCCATTTTAGCGCGAAAGCATAACAAACAAACAAACTCACTTTCACATTTATAACATAGAATTAATTAGAATAGAATAAGACATACATAGAATTAGTTAGATTTACATCGAAAAAAAATAAAAAAATATGTAAAAGGAACTTCGTACTTACATACACATTATTGCTTTTACCAGTTGATTTCAGATAGTCCAGTGTGATTTGCAATTTCATTAAAACGCAAAGAAAAAGCTCCACTTGGTAGTAAACGATCTGAAAATCAAAATGTTTGTTTCAAGGAAGATTTTTTTTCGTTGAATTTATTACCTAATAGTTTTTTTTTTTTTGTATTTACGTACCTTATGCTGAAAAGAAGTCCTACATATGACATAACTTTCAGAAATATGAACATAAGCTTGAAACATTTTTTTGCAGTAAGTTTCATTATCGCTATTGTCCATGTGTTGCAAACTTTGAGCTTGAATATTCCATAAATTAACTTTACTACTTATCAGCTTCAGAAGCCTGATAATGTAAACAATGTTCATATCAAAACACATGATACTGAACCCACAAATGCAATTAATGATGGAAATATTAAATCTTATGTAAACATAACCGATGGTTGAAATATAAAAACTAGAGATTAAGATGACACTAATCCAATTACAAATGATGAAGCGCTTGAATTCCGTCTTTTCGTTGAGAAATCTGTGAACATCTTGAATTTTCAAGACAAATAATACAAGCTTTTTCGTTTGAGACACACTGACGACATAATTTATGAAGAATCCAATGGAGTACAATAACAAATCGCAATAAGAGATTTTTTTTTTAATTGATGCGGTGAAATGCAGCTCGTAGACGTGATAAGAGAATAAAAAAATGGATATTATCATGCCACACAATGACACAAAATTCGATGTTAGGCTTTTTGTATATATGAAGTTATTCTGAATACGATACATTGGACACAACAAAATATTTTGCATGAGGTTTAAAGGTAAAAGCATCGACTGAATATCTTTGTCAACAAAGTTGTCCAAGGAAACTGTCGCATGATATCTTTTGTATTTCACTAAAGGTTTTGCTCTAATGGACATCATTTTAAAAAGACTTTGCTACCACAATTGAAGAAATGTTAATATATGTAGAACAACATTAAGCCGAAAAAAACAATAAATTTGAAGTTGATGAATTAAATGATAAGACTTAAGAGTCCATTATAAATATTATTATGTATTGAGTACTATTGTAATATTATAACAAGAATTAATTACAAGAAACAATTAATAACAAGAATTAATTAATGTTTTTCAACTACAATGTTAAATAACAAGAATTAACTTAACATTGTAGTTGAAAAACATGTTCTCGAATACAGAAAGTATGTTGTGGAGAATATGTGTTGCAACTGCAAATTAATGTAAGTTAGTCGCTTAATACTCGTTAACTTGTAAAGCCTACTTAGCTGTGATAGTTTTCTTTTTAATTTCGTTACATTACTACTGCTGTGAATCGTTTGTAGGAATGGATCGTTATGACAGGGTAGTGAAACGGGACGTAAAGATGGATGACAGATGTGACGCATGAAGGAGTGACAGAGACGAATGTACCAATTAGTCAAGGAGCAAAAGACATAGTGAATGAATGTTTAAATGTAGAATAAATTAAAAAAGAAGAATGCAGATGAAGGAAGGAAGTTTATATGACGTGTTGAAAAAGACGAAGAAATACAAATTAAGAAGTAATCCGGAGTTTGATTCTTGTTATATTGTTCAAATCCCACAACTTTTTTGGGCTCGTCCGGGATAGGACAATATTTCGAGTTTCGGATCTAAACAGGAAAATCAAAAAACAACATTTTTGAACCAAAGACGCCATTACAAAAAAAAAGACGGGCAGATTGCTAAAAGACGGTAAGACGGTAAAAATATTTACAGATGACGAGGAAAACACGTAACATTGGAGGGAATTCGCTGGAACAAGGGAAAACTCGCCGCCAAGCCGACTACGACGAAGACGAACATGACGCATCCATATCGGCTAGGCAAGGGTTTAACCGTGATCCGGCAATTTTCCATGAGAGCTTTGTCCCAAATTTCAGTGGGCAAGACAAGACGTTTTCAGTAGCCAAGTGAGCGCAGTGAGATTTTTCAGTGGTTGCCCCTACAAACTCTGATCGTACCCAGAAGGGCTTTGGTCGGAACCGCTGCGCTGTGGCTCAGATCTGAAAAACCTTTTAAAAGCTGGGAGGATTTAAAGGCTAGATTACTGAAGGAGTTTCCAGATTTGGTGGATAGCAAAACCATTCACGAGATGATGGCCGCCAGAAAGAAAATGAAGGACGAAAGTTGTTTAGACTACGTGCTAGTCATGAAGGAGATGACGGAAGGAAGTTTATATGGCGTGTGGAGAAAAAGACGAAGAAATACATAAATTAAGATGTAATCCGGAGTTTGATTCTTGATATATTGTTCAAATCCCACATTATGTATTGGGTACTAATTGAATATTATAACAAGAATTAACTTAACATTGTAGTTGAAAAACATGTTCTCGAATACAGAATGTATGTTGTGGAGAAAATGTTTTTGCAACTGTAAATTAATGTAAGTTAGTCGCTTAATACTCGTTAACTTGTAGAGCCTACTTAGCTGTGATACTTTTCTTTTTAATTTCGTTACATTACTACTGCTGTGAATTTTTTCACATACTTACCCAACACCAACCAAAAATGGTTTTCACAAACTCACTTTATTTTTGAACGACCTTTCCAACATTACCCCAAACCATGGGATAGACGAGAAAAAAAGACATCACCACTTTACGTGTAGCGGAGGTAAAAAGTTTTTCTTTATTTTATTTTGCCACTTTGTCTTTGTAATTACTATCCATCCTTTACGAAATCAAATCTTTGGATACATAGATGATATTATATGAATACTCTAAATTGATAGGACGAGAAAACAAAAATAAAAGAATGATAATTATCCTTGTAACAACAATCTATATAAATAAAAATCAATTGCCGCATGTATGAAAGACTTGAGAACGGCTCGACCGATTTGGCTGATTTGTTGTCCACTCAGTCTGGGCAAAGTCATTCACGTAGCTTCTCCTTGTACTTCAGGCTGGTTTGGACCATTTCTTTGGAATATCCCAAGCAGTTGTGACTGCGAAACCTTTTTGCAAAATATCCCAATAAGTATGAATTTATCAAAATAGTTTATTATTTTTACAGCTCTACAGAAGAGTGTTTGAATGTTTTTAGTTTAAGCTTGAATCTACGTTAAATGTTTATCACGACAATTAAAACTAATAAGAGACTAAATGATAATAAATATGTTACCCGAAAACTGAGTAAAATGCTCAAGTTAAATTAAAACAACGAAACAAATTTTATTTTTTGATTTTAATTTCTTCCAATATTTACTTACATTATTTTTTATTTTCTTCAGAAAAATATTTATGCTGGTCGGTAGGCCGCACGTCAGTGGTAGAAAAACGAGTATAAGCTGGCTGCTTATTCTATCGAAATTGCGTACTACGGCCAGCTCAAGGTCAAAGTGTCACCAATGACGTGCGACCTTCTGCGCTTGGTTTTGTTCTGTAAAGTTCACTTTGTACCTCACTCCAGCTACTTTTAAGTACTAGGATTACAGAAATGCAAACTGCAACAGCACAATAGTATAGTTGGTGAGAAGCGCCATCAAACGTAGTGGATGGCAAATGTCTATGTAGAACATACCAAAGACGCTCATCTTGCTGAATGACGCTCGGTGCAAACGAATAACGTTCTTGCAAAATTTCTTTTCCTCATCTGTAAATAAAATAACTATCAATATTATTTGTATTGTGTATTATTGTTGTCAAGCTTTATTTATTTCAAATAACATTTGCCCACAACTTCCTAATACTTTTTTAAAATCTTCTACTTCTTAATAATTACTTAGTAGTCGAACCAAGTCGAACCCATAACACAATTTGGCAGTCGGTTTTTGAAAAACCCTGCCCATTTAGGTAACTTAAAACTATGAGGTTTCTTTCTTCATGTTTCTCGTTATTTTTTTTGGCTGAGTTTTGTGTCCGTTGGTCACTAACAGACCTCGGGAACTCACTAACAGAATTCTCGGCCACGGCTGCGGCCCGTTTATCGCAATCCAATAAGCATTGTCGACTAGGCCGCAACGACTAACTGGTCGCACGACGTCCTTTGTCCTTTACAAGTTGCGGCCAAACTTTATGAACATTACTATGAAAGTCCGTATCTTAGTCAGTACTTCTGGGACCAAGGTTGCGACCACGGCTATCCCAGTCATCATTTATTACATTCTAGTAATAAATACATTATGTAAGTAATAAACATTTTACCTGTACAATTTGATGCCAACACAATAGCGCATGAATCTTGAGCATCCTCCACGGTGAGATAGAACTCTTCGAGTTGCAAACTGAGTGTAATTTGCAATATCAAGTTTTTTAATAACCAAGCGTAAAGCAATCCTTGTACAAAATGCTGTAAATACCAAAAAAAATATGATGATACATTAATATTACTTATTATTCACATTCCCACTGCCCTTATGAGGATTTAATAAACACCACTGATGCTGTAATTAACGTAGTCATTTACTCGGCCCAACTTATCTGAAAGTATAATCGACTCGAAAAGAAGAAGTCATTATTTTTTATAGATTAAACTCTCATTCTTTTTCATTTTTCGGGTTCACACGCTTTTTCCATTACGTCCTTAAAAAAACCTTCCAATTCATCTCTCTTTTGAATACTTAATCATATTAATGTTTATTGTGCTAAAATAAATGGTAAATACTCACTGGCTCCTTTCTATTAAAAATAAACTTAGAAAAATCAATCAAGATCTGACAGTTTACCAATTCGTGAAAGAAAGATTCTGCCGTCTTAAAAAGAGTCTGAAAACAATAAAAAAAATGAATAAAAGAATGACATAGAGAGAAAATTAAATGAAAATGGTAAACAACAAGTTTTATGGAAATCGTTTGTCATGGTTTGGGGATGTCATATGGACGAAAATGTTGCGAGAAAAGCTTTAAGAATGAATGAAAATTTAAAAAAAGCTAAGAATGGTAGGGTAAAATAAAATTATGAGACAGTGGAAACGTTGGATTCAGTGAAAGATGATATAGCTAGAAACAGAAAAGAAGAAAGGAAAAAGAATAAGTAAGAGGAAAATATTAGTCCAACAGTTGAACAACATTGAAGCCATTATTGATTATTCGTTCTTATTCATCATCATGTCAGTTTATTTAGAATTGTTGCAGCATGTCTATTTCGTCAATACATCTCTATTAGCCGTCATCTTCTTTCTAGCTATCTTTCACACAATCCATCCATTCGTTTCTATGGTCTTCCTCTTCTTTTATAACAATCCACGTTCATACTTAAAACTTTCCTTGCAACGTGTTCTTCATTCTTCCGCATCATACCATGACAACCGATTTCCACACATATATCTCCTCACCGTTGGTTGAAAATGTTTTTGAATGATCTTGTAGCATTTAAATATTTGGGCATAGGACTGAAACATTCTTTTACAATAGACTTCATTTTCACCATCTTCACGTGAACATATTGCTTGTCTATTCCAGAGGACAAGTTTTTCTGTTAATAGGCGAATTATTCTAATTGCATATACTATATCGGAGTCGAGAGTTAACCGAATAATCATTTGAAAGAGAGTATACCATGGAGGATTTAGATATTCTATGCTGGTAAAAATAGCAGAAAAGATATAAAACCCGATGACTAAACCAACATTGATCCAACTAATAATGATAAAAGTCTTACTACTGTGCTTTTTGTTAAGAAATCTGTGCACTTCTTGAAAGGTCAAAACAAATGTAACATTCATTTTCGTCTGAATGAAATAGGTGATATAGTTCATGATGAAACCCGCACTTACGAACAGCACATGAAAAGAGGTCGCGAAATATAGAAACTGTATCGGTTGGTATCGTATCATGTTATCGTCTTGCAGTACAACAATAAAATTATAATAAGAGGTTGACATACAACATAATGTCGCACACAATGAAATGAAATGATTTATATAATTATTGGGAGTTATAAAGTCGTTTTTGATTTGATACTTTGGATGAAAAACTAGAATTTTCAATAGATTCAGGGGGAAAAGTAATGCTTGTACATCTTTGTCGATTTTGTTTTTAGGATCTTCGTTTATGCGGATACTCGACGACGATAACGGCATTTTATATTCTCTTCTTGTTTGTATGAAGTCAAACGGTCGATGTGGCGTAGATGTAAATAGACAACCAATGAATTCGACTGATAGTCCACATATACTCCATCATATTGAATACCTTAATCATTAGTAAAGTTCCGTTGTCTACGTTCAATTATGTTATTGAGTAAAAGGGGTGGTGGACGCAAGGAGTTACTTAGTTATGTATTTGTTTTTCCCATACATAAACATTAATTATCACTATATCTATGTAGGTACCAATGTTATATGATCGTTTATATATAACTTGTTTCTTACCAATATACTTAGGGCTGGTCAAAAATTCAAAATTTATTCGCAGGATAAGACTTATACTCGGTATAAAAGTTTGGTGAAATTCGCCCTTACAGTGCTTAATAGGCAAATCAAAAGACTAGGTGTTATTTATCTGAATGACGACTTCAGTGAATAAATATCTTGTAATTTTAAAACGAAAAAATCATTATCATTTGTGGTAGAAAACATTAATTAAGCATCCCACACTGAATAAAACACAACATGTGTTCGTGATAAATGACACGATGACATTTTCTTTTTATTCATTGCATTTTATACAAAATTATTTATTGTTTATGCTAAACCCGAAAAGGGGTCATTGTACTCATAATTTT
This sequence comes from Lithophane socia, assembly GCA_947522985.1. Taxonomy (NCBI): domain Eukaryota; kingdom Metazoa; phylum Arthropoda; class Insecta; order Lepidoptera; family Noctuidae; genus Lithophane; species Lithophane socia. The sequence goes on along the minus strand of OX383273.1, from coordinate 1,840,415 downwards.
GAACAACTTTTTCTATGGGAACAACCTTGAAATCGCGAAAAAATATCAGCTGTTCCATACATTTTGTCGATTTAAGTGAACACAATTGTATGGAACAGCTGATTTTTTTTTCGTGATTTCAAGTTTCGTCAATAATATGCCGAAGGCAAAATGTAAATTGCCTTGTCACTTTATAATATGCCACAACATTAAAATTTGATGGACAATTCAAACGCTGTTTACAAAATGCCACGACAAATTAAAGTGTATCCAGCACGTAAAAAACGTAAGGTGTCCATGGAATATGATGCTCGGAGGACTCCTGCGGAATATTATAGGTACAAAATTATCGAAAAATTGTGAATTGCATCAAACAATTTATATATATTATATATTTATATTTTTTTTTTTAACGCATTATTTTTCGACAGTTTATAATCTAATGGAAGTACCGACAAATTGTGAACTGGTATCAAACTTGCTTGCGACGTAACGCACCGTGCGCTAATACTAAATAGCCTGCCTAGTTGCGAGCAAATTGGAAAAGCCTTGGAATTGCTATTTTATTTTGCTATTAACGACACAATGCCCAGAAAACCTATCATTATGTTTATCATAGCATTTCAGTCGATAAAATATGACTTACTATTGATCGAATCATTTTGAGGCCATAAGAAAAAAGGTATAGATAATTGAAATAAAAAAACCATTCACTAAATATAGCTTTTTAGTAGCAGAATAATTACAAAAACGAAAACTGTAGCAACACAAAAGTATAGTTAGCAAGTAACGCTATCATTTTGAACGGTAAAGTAGCATCAACGTAGAACATCTGACAGGCATGCAGCTTATTGAATGTCGCTCGATGTAGGCGTTTAACATTCTTGCAGAGCCTCTTTTCAACATCTGTAAAGGAGGGAGAGGTTGAAAGCTTAGAAATACATATACAACCTGGATAAAACATGACAGCAGACTGATTTGAGGAAAAAAGAGGCGAAATACAAACAACAAACGCTTAAAACAACACATTACATAACATCACGCTGATGTTCCCCGAAGAGTTATTTAGAAACCCACATATCGCCTATTATTTTTAAACCGCATATAATAGGGGATGAACCTAAACCGGGCATAAATCCAGACCACAACCTGATACTTAGAAATGCCAGATGGAATACCTAATAACACTTTGCCTGACCCGGGAATCGAACCCAGGACCACAAGCACAGCTTGCGACCACAACACCATCAAGGAAGTCACTTAAAAAAAATAACAACAAAAAAATATAACCAACAAGAACTTAGAAATACCTGTACAATTTGAATTTAAAATAACTTCACATGAACCTTGAACATTTGCCATAGCTATGTAGAACTTCTCACAGTGTAGGTTCAATGCGATGGGTAATGTAATAGATTTTATAATCCCAGTAACTAATAACGTTGCCATCGTACACGATATAAACTGTAAAAAAAGCAACAGATTATAAATATTATTATAAATTAAAAATTTATTTGCCATGAAATACAAATGGGAACCTTGGTGATTCATTATGAAATACTGTACATTGTATACATCTGGTTCTATTGTAAAATCTGTACAAGTATACCCTGCCTCTTAAACTAGGTAAACCTATATCTGTAACAACTTCTGCGTTTAATCTTTTACATAAAAGCGTGTTTTAATTGAGCACATTATAAAATAGTTATTTATGCAACTGTTATATAATAAGGGGTATTAAAACACGAATGTGGGTTTATAATAGTATCACATAGGTTTTACTACCTAATTATTTACAGTTGCATACAAGATTTTATCTACACCCATGTTATGAATCTCACAACTATTTATTTCAAGCATCGTGAAATAAATAGTTGTGAGATTGATATACAAGCCTCCAAACAAGATAACAGCAGTCCAGTTAACAAAAGTAAAGCGTTTAAAACTGGCCTCATCATAGAAACATCTGTGAATATCTTGTAGTTTTAAAACGAAAAACACGTTATCGTTTGTATAAGAAACACTTTGTTTTAAATTCATTAAGAACCCCAAACTGAACAAAATACATCTTAAGAAGGTCGTGATACCATACGTCGTATTATTGAAAATTGCCAAGGTTTGAAGAAGAATTGAGAAGGCAGTTTCGTATAATAACATCGATATAAATAGTATCGTGACACACAATGACACAAAATTCGAAAGACGGCTGTTCGGAGTTATAAAATTATCCTTGATGCAATATTTTGGACATAACTGACTATTCAGTTATGTCCGAAATATTGCATCAAGGCAACAAATTCAAAGGTCGAAGCATCGACTGCACATCTATGTCAACGAAATTGTTTAATAAAACTTCAACACGATGACTTTTAAGATTAAAATTGTTTTTTCTTTTTATTGACTGCATTTTATTTCAGGCTTGTTGAACACAAATGATTCATATTCCATGTATCATACCTAATAAAGCTAATTAAATTATTATTGATGATTCTTAAGATCAAGTAAGTAATCAATTTCACATACCACCTAATTTAATTTCATATTGCCCTTGGAATCGACATAATCTTGTTATTAATGACAAAATGTTCAGAAAAAAATGGTACATAAAACTATATTTCATTATATTTATTTATTTGTTTGTATTATTACGGCTAAACGGTAATCTCATAGTACCTACCATAGGGGCATAGTTTTTTAAAAACGTCTTTCAACTTGCTCGGGACCCTGGGACCCGGACCTTTGGAAGGCGTACGAGGCCAATTCGTAGAGGCCCGTTAGGCATTTTTAATGAAATGGAGCACTAACCGATTAATGTCCCTGTTCGCACTATGCAAGGGCACCAAGGACAACCCCCGGTTGGGGCAACATGTCTTGAGGTGCTTAAGAGGAGTGGAGAGGTATTCCACGGCTATCAGGACAATCCCGGAAGTACGGTCCCTACCAGCATCTTATTGGAATACTTCCTTCACCCGAGCACGTATGCACTTGCGAAACTCCAGTCAAGCCGGCCAATCAAGGCAAGAATGAGGTGGGAGCTCTGTTCCTCGTCAGTGTTCACTCTAAGCCGGCCAATAAAGGCAAGCCAGAGATGAGGAACAAGATTTCTCCCGGGAGGTAGGGTGCCGTGGGGTCGCTACTGTCCAACAGCTCGCCACATGCTGCCCTGCGGGTTTTTGTCTCTTGGTCTGGCTCCTCATCCTAAACCCGTTCCGGAAAAGTAAACTCTACCGGTACAGACCTAGAGTTCGGAGTGCGCAAGCCCCACCACGAATTTACTATTATGATATTTATTATAGCATTTCAGTCGAGAAAACATTATTATTTTACCATTGATTGGATAATTTCTAGGCCAAAACTAAACGAAAATCAACACCTTTTTTACTAAATATCGACTCTTACCTGTTAAGCCGTAACTCGAAATCCGTTTATCCCGAATCACTTTATCCCGGGTCACTTTATTCCGAATGAACGCTATCCAGCATCACAACAAACGATATTTATATCGTAATAATGCATAGCTTTACTTGAGTGTTAAATATCGTTTCAAGGATAGCGTTCTGCGGAGATAGCGGTATTTCAGAGTCAGGTTAGTCAGGACAGCGTTCATTCGTGATAAAGTAATTCGAGACTTTGAGTTTCGGCCTAACGTATAAGATTCCTAAATATCGCTTTTAAGTCCAAGTTCCAGAAACGCAAACTGTAGCAAAACAAAAGAACATTTACAAAGTAAAGCAATATTTTGAACAGTAAAGTAGCATCAACGTAAAATAGCTTGCCGAATGCCGCTTGATGTAGGCGTACGTAGTACGCCTATATGATTTTTATTCTTAATGTTCCGCAATAACACTCGTTTAATTACGCAACCAGTTCCGATAAATCACATCCGAAACGTTCCTCCGGTAGAAAATCTTGCTTGTATACAAAGATCTTCAGGTTTATTGAGGATCTGATGTCCGGTGAAAAAAACGGACGTTTACAAGCGCCCTACGGCAGAAATAACGCATCTTATTCCACTGCACCGCAGTGCGAGCTAGACCTTACATCATTGTTAACTGTATAATGTATATAAACTGACATTCAGTAGTGTTCAACTTACTTCTACCGCTTCTTCCGCGAACAGACGTGTCATCTGTTGAGAAAATTTACAACAATTTATTAAAGTGACCAATAAACATGAAAACGCAATTTTGTATCGTGTTGCTCATACTCGGCGCTGTTGTTAAAGGTAATTATTGATTGACTACCTACCTCATCGTTTATTCATTTAAGTTCTTTGTGTAAATACTTGACAAATAAGTAGTTTTGTTTTCTTATTGTTGGCTGGAAATAGTTATATAAGTTTGTTTATGCGTAACTAATAATACCTACAGTTTATGAAAATAGAGGTAGACAAGATGACGCCAATTTAGTTTGAAATATGTATAAAAAAAACGAATATCTACTCGTCTGAGTAGATATTCGTTTTGTTCGTATACAAACTAAATTCATCTCCTCTTCTTCTGCCTAGCCTTTTCCCAACTATGTTGGGGTCGGATTCCAGTCTAACCGGATGCAGCTGAATACCAGTATTTTACATGGAGCGACTGCCTATCTGACCTCCACAACCCAGTAACTGGGTAATACGATACCCTTTGGTTAGACTGGTTGTCAGACAAACAAACTAAATTCATATAGGTAGAAAAATCCTTTCCTTTATCTACAACAGGGAGTACGGGACAGCCCTCCGCAAATTGACAGGGGGCATTCAGCTCCTTATTTTAAATAATTTAATATAATTATTTAACGTTTTTTTTTTCAGTTACTATTCCTTTATTTCAATGTAAAATTACATTTTCTGTACGCAGCACTCCATTTATGTAAATAAAACATCTAAAATAAAAATCAGCAATGGATGTTAGAATACTATAGCGAGAAACGCGTGAAGCTCAGAATTTACATTGTTAAATCACGTGGCCAGAGCACCCCCCCTTCCCACCAGGAGTGCGACTACGTGCGTTTTGCCACGGTAACGATACATTGCGTGTAAGGTGGTAATAAAACAAACCAGCTTTATTCCCATAACGTTCCTGAAATAATTTCATGTACCGGTCGTCTTAGTATGATAATTGTGCTGTATTCATTCCATCAGTCTGCGGAGGGCTGTCCCTTACACCCTGTATATCTAAAAAGGTTTTTTTTGCTTTGATTCCAGTATTTTACTGAGTTTTCTATTTCTGTCAGTGCAACTGTTTTGAATGCAGGAAACGTAAAGCACCTATCCAGGTAGATTTGAATTCGAAGTGTTTCCCAATATTTTTGTACTTTTGTATCATTTCTTATTTTGTCTTTTTCTATTGTCTGTGCGTTTTGTTTGTGCAGAATAATCAATTTTTCTTTCTTTGTATTCACAGTTATTAGTCACACCAATTTAGTTTTGCTGTGTTTTGAACAATATTATAGGGCTTTGTATAGCGATTGATAAGTATCTGTGCACTGATAATGATAACAGATAGTGACAATGACGTTATCCCACTGCAGGACAGAGGCCTTTTCTCAATAATGTATGAATAAGAATCTTCTGTGGAAGGAACAAGCATTGATTAGCATGCTTGTTCGGCTCACTTTGTTTATGGATTTCATTTCACTTTGTGTATGTTAACTCTGGGTTTCTCCACGGTATTTTCCTTTTTCCTCAGTTTTTTCCTCAATTAGAGCTAGCGATATGTAATGATAAAAAATGATTATACCGTTGAATAACAATATATATAGTATATTATAGTACGTATAATAATGTAGTACGTTGAAAACCAATGTAATACGTAGAGGAATCTTTGAAACACGAAGTACGTGCTTATGACCCGATTTTTCTAACCGTGCGCTTGGAGCTGTCAAAGTGGTTGAGGAGCCTGTCAGTATTGAATTCAGCCACCCACATCTTAGTCTGCGGGCTCCAAATCAGCGGCGAGGACGAGCGATGGCCTATACTTTCTATAGACTGAATCTACACTAATAATGAGTGATAAGGAGAGGGAGTGTAGATATGTAGACATTTTGACTATTTTTGCAAATAAACAACTGTAGGTACTAAAGTTAAGTTAGTAACTGGATAATAAGTCTAATCGTTTGATTGAAATCAAGGTGAAACATTATTCCTGTAAAAAAAACATTCTAAATTAATGTTCTTCTTCTTTCATACCTACATATTTTGTCATAACTGGGAAATAATGGCTAAGAAAATTTTGAGAAAACTTACAAATATACATGAGTAAAAAACTTATAACCTGTCACATACGAACTTGATGTTGGAGTACTAAACTAAAGTTATCACGATTGTTCTTCGAACAGTATCTACATTGCATTCCTGAAATAATACTTAAAAAAACTTTCTAGACTCAATAGGCCAAGCCACGGCAGCTACGGCAGCTACTGCAGCTACGGCTGCTACAGCTGCTACGGCGGCTACGGCAGCTACGGCAGCTACGGCAGCTACGGCAGCTACGCCTGCTACACCCGCTACGCCAGCTACACCAGCTACGCCAGCTACACCTGCTACGCCAGCGTAGTGACGTAGCCAGATATAAATGCCACAAACACATCCACTTATGCAGCGCACACTCGCACGCACCACTACACTTACCAGCACACACAGTATATCATAACGATTCCAACGACATATATTTGTAAACACCTCCGATAAAAAAGTTTAGAGTTATCGTCGTTATAATCTCAAGTGGTTCCACTCACACCAAAATGGCGGCGACAGTGAATTGGATAATCGAGGGTGGGCGCTGATACCATACCAAGAGATATTAAGTTATCTTAGCTTATTGGCTGCAACTCCAACATGCGACTTGGCCTATTTTTATTGTAACCCGTATTTTTTACTTGAAGGTGCAAATAAACATTTTTTAAAGGGCCCTATTGAAAAAAAACATTATCTAACTGTGAGATCCGTGGATTTTCTTAGCTTTTTTTTTGCCTTTTTTGGTGCGAGTCAAAGTAAAATGAGATAGTTGAGTTCTTTTTACCCGAAATAGCATTCCGACTTTGAAGTTTAAGCTGTCATTCTCACCTTATTAGAGAATGCAGTAGCGAGCGAAGCGAGCTAGAAAACTTGAGAATCGTGTATGAGAATGCAAGAGCGAAGTCTTTTGGAACAACAAACTCACACAGGGTTTTATCTTATTGTGTCAAGTTAAAATTGAATATAGCTCACCTTAAATAGCACAAAAAAAATGTATTTTTAACATCACATAATTTTTAACGTTGTTTCTTTTGTGTTTTATATTTAATTACTAATTTTAATAGTATAGTGCTTGTGGCACATTTATTATGTTTATGGGGCATGCGGTGCTAACCTATAAGAAATTGTTACACTAACCTAGATTTTAGTAAAACATTATTTTATAATTTGAACAGTGTAAACAAGTGCTGGTTGGCCACAAATGAAAAAAAAAACATGTACACCAGTGTTTAAATCACAAAAGCTTCTTATCATTTCTTGTATTTATATTTACGAAATTGCATTACTTCAATGAACTCTTTGAAGCTAAAAACAATTTTAACAAACGAAAAGTCATACAGTATTTATTGGAAGTACCTAGGATAGAACTATTCAGGCGCAGTTGCGTGTATATGGCGCCATTTATATATAACTGGACAACAAACAACCTTACAAATAATTCTGCATGGTTTTGAAAAAAAAAAATGATAACTCGTAGTTTATTAATTCAATCTGTGAATTTCTCAATAATACAAATCATGACAGCCCTACCACTTCAAGAATGCATTGTAGTGACTTTTAGTTACTTAAGTTGGCAAGTTAGCTACCTTGTCGCTAGCTACTACTAGCCTTACTATTTAAATAATATGTAAAGTGTGTTTTTTAAATTAAATTTTTTATTGACTTGAATAAATTGTTCTTTTCATTAGTATAATTTTATTCTTAATGCTAAAACTCGAATTCAATAGGTACCTAAAAACATTCCCTAATTGTACGTTACTGTTTAACTGACTTTCATCCATTAAATATTTGCATACCATCACTGCATGCCGTAATGTGTCTTTGCACTGAATTTTATAATTATGTAACATCTTTTATAGGTACCCACCACATTTTACATTTCAGATGACATTATTTATTTTATACTAGCTGCGCCCTGCGTTTTCAGCCGCGTAAGTCTCGATCCCGTGGAAATATCGGGATAAAAAAAATTCTATGTCCTATTCTAGGTTATGGTCTGGATCCTGTGCCAAATTTCATCCGTTAAAATTCGTCAGCGTGAAAGCGTAACAATCAAACAAACAAACTCACTTACTCATTTATAGTATTTTTATTTTAGAGAGCAATGTTGAATTGCTGAATATAATATTTACAATTTTTCCTTATTTTTATATGCGCATATCAAAATCAAAATCAAAATATTTTATTTCACATACGCCTACATGGGCACTTATGAAACGTCAGAAGGTAGGTGAACGGTTCCAATTGGTCGCTTCCTATGGAGAAGAGCCGGCAAGAAACTCCAGAAACTCATAAACAGAACTCCATAAAAGTGACATTGCGATCAAAAGGAAATGATAAGTTTACAATTTAAAAACTATTATAACGTTGTTATATATTTTTTATATTATTATATTATATTATTATTTTTTCGTTTATTTATTATATTATTATTATTATTAGTTCTTATATATGTTAACATATCTCGGGACAATGGGGTCCCGGTCTTTTGGAAGGCGTACGAGGGGCCGAAGCCAACTCGCAGAGGCCCGTTAGACATTTTTAATGGAATGAGTCACCAACCGACGATTATCCCTGTTCGCACTATACATGTGCGGCCAAGGACAATCCCCGGTTGGAGTAGGACTATTGCAGGTTATGGAAAAAAAAAAAGATATTGGATTATGGTATGAGTGGCTTAGTGAACTAGTTATATTAACCTATGGAAAAACTATGGCCCCTGCCTGATCAATGTTATGGTATACACGGATAAAATGGCAGGGGGTGACTTGCACATTCAATAATGGGCCCCCGGAAACGGTCGCTAGCACATAGTGACGTAGCGACAAGGGGGCAACACTTCCTGACACACTTATTATTAGTATTATTATATTATTATTAGTATTGTTTATAACGTTGGCATAAAACATTCCATAAAATACATTGTAAAAACCACAATTTCTATCAATTATCATACAATTTCAACTACACACTTAATTGGTCTTGCAATAAGGAAAATGTTTTAGAAAAACACAGTACAATAGGAACATGCCAGTAATAAATTCCATTAAATAGTTTCCGTAATTTCCATTTAATAGTGTATTAATTAAGTGATTCTCAGACAACAACAAGAAACTGTTAGAATGCGGCACAATTAACGAAATATTAGTAATACAAACAATATGATTTCCGTAACGAGTGACTGAGACATTATACAGTATGTTAACTAACAAAAGGCGTTCCCGTTAACCCGCAATAGAATAGCGTACATATATGCAAGAAAAAAAAAATTAAGACAAAAAAAAAGAAACACTCTGTACACGCACACATTCCAAAGTAGAAAGACAAGTGGGCGTGTACAGAGTTTTTCTTTTACGTATCAATTGAATACAACTTTTGTGAATATTCATTTCACAACAATTTTTTTTTTTTTGGTTGTTAATAGTTTTTTTGCATGTATGGACGCTATACTATTTAATTGCATGTTAACGGTAGCACCCTTCGTTAGATAACATACTGTATTATTTGGGTGACTAAAAATAAACATTACTATACGAGCGGCGGCGGCGCCGGCGCAACGAGTTGCAGGTATTTTCATCTATGCCCTATGCATACAGGGTTTTTTTTTAATCAGAGCGCAAACTTAAATGCTTGACTTTACTCATCATTCTTCTCCTGCTACAAAAAAAATGAGCTGTTCCATACATTTATGTTCGCTTATTTCGTCAAAATGTAGGGAACAGCAGAGATTTTTCGATTTCAGGTTTGGTCCAATATTAAAAGTTGTTCAAGAATTTTTAAAAAAACATCAATGCCAGCACTTGGACAACATACTGTACTTACCTATGTAGTTTATTCAATTGTTTTGTATGCACTCGAGTCGCTCGCGGCATTTTCATGCTCACAATAACAACACGGAATTCCCACACTGCCCACGGCTAAAAAAAAATGTGTATAAAATTAACGTCGCATTCACTTATCGTGGGACAAACCCGTGCCAATTCGTCATGTGGTTAATAGATTTACCTACTCCTCGTCATCTGCTTAGCCTTTTCTCAATTTTGTTGGGGTCGGTTTTCAATGTAACCGGATGTTGGATGGTAGGGTTACTATTATTTTAGTTACCTACGTATACAACGAGTAGGTACAGTTACTATAATTACAGATTCTTATCAAATATTCACATTGAGGGGGCATTACATCGCCACATGCGAACTACGATGCGATCATACTGACGTCACGTAAAATCCAGCATCGCGCAAGTAAAACCGTACGACTAGCACTCAGTACATGATTCTAGAATCCCCTGCGCGTAGAAAGTTTTCATAAGCTTTTTTTTTTATCTTACAGTGCTTTCCAAACTAATATTATAAATTCGTAAGTAACTCTGTCTGTTTGTGTGTCTGTCTGTATGTTACCTTTTCACGCCTAAACCCTTGAACGGATGCGACAAAATTTGGCAACGAGGTAGATGGAATCCTGGGCAAGGACATAATGCTACTGTATATCGACATACATCGCGGGCGAAGCCGCGGGCGGAAGTTAGTGCCTAATAAAACTAATTGAAATATATTTGATGATTCTTAAAGCAATCAATGTTGTATTACATGCCACCTTCCTTACATAAACAAAGTCCTCCACTGCGTCTGTGTGTCGTCCTGTTCGCGATAAACTCAAAAACTACTGCACCGATTTTCATGCTGTATTCACCAATGTATAAAGTGGTTCCCGAGGAAGGTTTTAGTATATAATAACCGACATCCACGCGGCGAAGCCGGCGGCATAAGCTAGTCTAATATAATTTATAAATTGCCCTTAGAATTGAGATTAAATTTTGTTATTAATGACATAATGTGCAGAAAACCTATAATTTTATCATAGCATTTCAGTCAATAAAATATGTGTAACTATTAATCGCATTATTTTGAGGCCATTAGACAAAAGGTATCATTGAAATAAAAAAACCCCTTCACTTAATATCGCTTTTTAGTAGCAGAATAATTACAAAAATGCAAACTGCAGCAACACAAAAGTATAGTTAGCAAGTAACGCTATCATTTTGAACGGTAAAGTAGCATCAACGTAGAACATCTGACAGGCATGCAGCTTATTGAATGTCGCTCGATGTAGGCGTTTAATATTCTTGCACAGCCTCTTTTCAGCATCTGTAAAGGAGGTAGAGGTTGAAAGCTTATAAATACACAAAAAACCTGAATAGAACACACAACAGACTTGTTTGATGAAAAAAGAGGCGAAATATAAACAAAAAAAACTTAGAACAACACAACCATGACATCATGCCGGTCTTCCTCGGTTTATTAAGAAACCCACATTTCGCCAATTATTTTTAAGCCCATGTAATAGGATCAACCTAAGGCCACCAAATCCAGACCACAGACTGCTACTTAAAAATCCCAGATGGAAAACCCGGGGAAAACCCGGGTCAGGCCTGACCCGGGAATCGAACCCAGGACATCAAGCATAGCAGACAACCACAAGACAATCAAGGAAGCCACTTAAAAAAATAAAAACAAAATATAAAACTAACAAGAACTTAGAAATACCTGTACAATTTGAATTTAAAATAACTTCACATGAATCTTGAACATTTGCCATAGCTATGTAGAACTTCTCACAGTGTAGGTTCAATGCGATGTGTAATGTAATAGATTTTATAATCCCAGTAACTAATAACGTTGCCAACATACACGATATAAACTGTAAAAAAAAGCAATAGATTATATATTTTTTTTTTTTATTTGCCATAAAGAGCAAATAGGTATATACCTTGGTGATTCATTATGAAATACTGTACATTGTATACATCTGGTTCTATGTTAAAATCTGTACTAAAGAATTATAACCGTTTTTTTTTTTGAGGGTGGGGAATCATCCAATGACTTCTCCCGCTCTGGGCGGAGCGGAAGTGCGTGTCAGACTTTTACTGACTAAAACCCACCCGTGTTCCTTCAGTTGCCTGTTGCTAAGGTCCCGGTATCCCTTTCGGACTAACCCGCAACCCTGGCAGGCATCGGTCCTGGCGGACCCCGCCAATTGTGCTGACATCTCTATGAGGCGCGCGTGGAACACGACGCGCCATCGACCCGGGCCTGGTCCTAATCGGACGGCGAGCTACCCATTGCTCGCCGTCCGCAAGCCCGCGCCTATGATGGCCGGGCATCCGCCTGGGATTCCCGTCGCCCAGGGCGTCTCCAACGGAAACGGAACGGAGGGTTATAAAAAGAATTATAACCCTGCCTCTTAAACTTGGTAAACCTTTATCTAAGGCGTGGGCAACACAGAAGAGACGTGCGTCGGAACGCAGACTTCATCTGGCACAAACCGTATAGAAAAGACAAGACGCAGCCGCGTCGCTTTTCCATTTGCATACGATTTGCCGCGTCTGCGTCCCGTCCTCGTCTCACGTATCTTCTGTGTGGCCAGCTCCTTAAACAACTTCTGGGTTTCATCTTTTACATAAAAGCGTGTTTCACTTGAGCACATAATATTTATTATTCAATCAATCAGATAAGTACTTACACTAACACTAAACAATTTTCTAACTAATATTAAATAAAATTAAATAAAACTACATAAGCACATAATAAATAAAGTTAACGTCACCCTCTGAGGATAACATGACATTTTGTTGTTGAGGTCAACCGAAGAAATCGATTTGCACTTTGAAAATTTGGGCATTTTGAAAGCCAATTTTCTTAAATAGCTTGTATATACACATGCTCTATACCTTTCACTATTTCGCTAGTAAATGTGTATACATTTAATAATTAGCCTACATTGTTATATTCATTATAATAATATTAATTCTTTACACATTTTAGATAAATAATTTTAAACTGCATTCGTTTTTTTATTGTAAAACTTTTTTATGCATGAGTTTACCTGTAAGTGATTGTTGCTCATATATTTTTACCCAACTACGGCGAAGCTAAACATGTAATTATGTCAAAATCACAACCCTCCTGGTTATTATTTTGACCGGTATGTATTACACGTTACCATTTAATCAATATAAACAATTTTTAGTGAACCAATAAAATTAAATAATAATTTGAAATTTCTCTGAGATGATAAAATAAATCATTAAAATGGCATAACATGGAATATAATTATGTTTAAAGTACTTACATCAAATCGGCCACTCGATGTAGACAATTCAAAAAAATCAATAAATAACTTAATTTTAAAGATGTACTCATATAATAACTGCGTAGTTTGAAAAACTATCTGAAAAACAATAGATTTTAGTTTGAATATATTCTTTAACAACTTTCTCATTTAAAAAGCCAGCGGCTTAATGTAACTAACTAACCATTAATTGAAAAGAAACCTTGTAGATGTCGAAGCAGTCCAATATATTAACGTAAGCCTGAAACAGTCTTTTACAATAGTCTCCTCTGTCCCTTTCCTCCATGCTTTGGGATTGAAGAGCTTGAATATTCCATAGATCAACTTTATCTTTTAACAGTTGAATGAGTCGTATAGCATAAATAATGTTAGTGTCAAAACTTACTAAAATTATACCAGTAAATATGCTGAAAATGTTTACTTCAAGCATTGTGCAAAAAATAGTTGTGGCACTTATATACCATCCTATAAACAAGATAACAGCAGTCCAGTTAACAAAAGTGAAGCGTTTAAAACTGGCCTCATCATTGAAACATCTGTGAATATCTTGTAATTTTAAAACGAAAAAAACGTTATCATTTGTATATGAAACACTAATATTTAAATTCATTAAGAACCCCAAACTAAACAAAATACAGCTTATGTTGTTCGTGATATAATACGTCATATTATCGAAAATAGCCAAGGGCTGAAGAATAGTTCTCAAGACAGTTTCGTGTAATAACATTGATATAAATAATATCGTGGCACACAATGACACAAAATTCGATAGACGGCTGTTCGAAGTTATGGCATTATATTTGATGCAATATTTTGGATATAACTGAATAGTTTGCAACAAATTCAATGGTCGAAGCATCGACTGCACATCTTTGTCAACAAAGTTGTTTAATAAAACTTCAACACGATGACTTTTGAGATTAAAATTATTTTTTCTTTTTATTGATTGCATTTTATTTCAGGCTCGTTGAACACAAATGATCCATAGACATATAGCGTACCTAATAAAGCTTATTCAATTATTATTGATGAATCTTAAGATCAAGTAAGTAATCAATTCTACATACCACCTTCTAATTTAATTTCATATTGCCCTTGGAATTGACATATTTTGTTATTAATGACAAAATGTTCAGAAAAACATGGTACATAAAACTATAATTTATTATATTTATTTATTTGTTTGTTTTATCATGGCTGAAAGGCAATTACATAGTAACTACCCTTAATAGGGTCTTAGTTTATTATTGTATATATTATAGCATTTCAATCGAGAAAACATAATTATTTTACCTTAGATTGGATAATTACTAGGCAAAACTAGACGAAATCTATACTTAAAAAAACCTTTTACTAAATTGACTCTTACACTTTACGCCGTAACTCGAAATCCCGAATCAATTTATTCCGAATAAACGCTATCCCGAAAAACTTTATCGCGAATGAACGCTATCCCAAAACACTTTATCTCGAATAAATGCTATCCCGAAACACTTTATCGCAAATGAACGCTATCCTAAAACATTTTATTTCGAATAAATGCTAACACTTTATCGTGAATGAACGCTATCCAGAAAGCTAAGAAGAAGCTTGAGTCCGAAATTACGTCATCTCCAACGAACGATTTTTATCCCTGAACTAAAGCTATGCATTGAATAGCCCAGAAAAATGAGAAATGTGTTAAATCTATGAATTAAAATCTAGTGATGATTTATCACGGGGATTATCTTTATGCAGGCATTAGAAATGCTGTCTTAAAAGCGCATTACATTTTCATTCACGATGCCCACACATTTTACACAACACAAAACTTATGATGCCGTTAGAAAAATTTGCTGCAGAAAATATAAATACTTGAATAGTGAATATTGAGCATGGGAAAAAAAATCTACTTGAAACCCAACTGCGCTTCCACTATAAAATCGTTGGTGCCCTGAATGCCTGTTTTCATCAAAAGTATCAAAAGTATTCTTTCGTTTTGTTGTTATATTTGAAAGTTCCTGAAAGTGTTTTATTTATTTTAATGCCATTAACTCTATGCAATAAGTATTTATGCACAGTTTTAATTGAGGATCTTCTTCTTCTTAGCTTATAGATGAAAAAAGTTCATGTAACATGTTTGGCTTAAAATTCAGCTGCGTGAACTGCACTCACGACCATAAGGTCATCAAGTGCACAGGGCATGCGGCGCAAGATAGAAGGTGGGCCATTGTCTGTGGGAGGCGCTGAATACGCACTTGAGATCAGGGGGCCTACTACCTAAGTCCGTCTAGTAAAATACTGGCCACACCGAAAATAGTTCGATACTTCGGACTAAACCCTACTCCCGATTAACTAACATTGTCGGACGGGCAAAAAAACATCGGGCGAAAGGACAAATACTGTCAAATCGTGTTGTTTTTCATTCCTTTTCAGGCCTCAAACCAATTTTAACTCCGCAGGTGTTAAAGGAGTAGGAAGCGCCCGTAGATTAGGCCGAATCTACGGATATCGTGGTCGGGTGGGGACCACTTGAGCCGTCCATAAACCACCATCTGTGGAGATTGTCTTTGCTCCGGTCGACTTGGGTTCGAAGTCTATTTAGAAATTTCCAAGTTGGCCATGGAACGTGTCCTGTTGAAAGGATCAGGGTTTAATATCGTTTTAAGGATAGCGTTCCTTGGAGATAACGTTATTTTGGACTCACGTTATTCGGGATAGCGTTTATTCGGGATGAAGTGATTCGGGATTTCGAGTTTCGGCCTAACGTATGTTTAAGAGTCCTAAATATCTCTATTACGTAGCAGAATTACAGAAACGCAAACTGTAGCAACACAAAGGTATAGTTAGCAAGTAACGCAATAATTTTGAACAGTAAAGTAGCATCAACGTAGAATATCCGACAGGCATGCAGCTTGCCGAATGTCGCTCGATGTAGGCGTTTAACGTTCTTGCATAATTTCTTTTCGGCATCTGTAAAGTTATTAGAGGTAATCTAAAATCTTATAAATATAAATATAGCAGTTGATTTCTTTGCCAAAATAAAGCCAAATGAACATTAGAAAAACTTAGAAATACCTGTACAATTTGAATTTAGAATAAGTTCACATGAATCTTGAACATTTGCCATAGCTATGTAGAACTTCTCACAGTGTAGGTTCAATACGATTTGTAATGTTAGAGATTTTATCATCCAAATGGTATATATCATTGTCATTATACTCGACATAAACTGTAAAAAGCAACAAATTAAAGAACTTTTGCGCTTAATCTTTTACATAGTTGGTAAAATGGATATAAAAAAATTAAACACAAAATGTAAATAATTAATAATGGATAAAATGTACGATTTCTACAAATAACTTACATCAAATCGGCCAATCCCTGCAGAAAATTTTAAAAAATCTATAAGTATTTTAATTTTAGAGATGTACTCATAAAATAACTGCATAGTTTGAAAAAGGATCTGAAAACAATAGTATGAGTTGGAATATATTCTTAAATAAGTTCCTCATGTAAAAAGCAAGCGGATAAATCTTCACCATCATCCACTACCCGACTTCACCCACTGCTGGGCATAGGATAGGTCTCTCTTTTCTTGTGCCAATTCCCACGCTTCTATGCCAGCCTCACTCAGGTTTTGCCTGCGATGGCTTTATCTTACTAACCATTAATTGAAAAGAAACCTTGTAGATGTCAAAGCAGTCCAATATATTAACGTAAGCCTGAAACATTATTTTACAATAATCCACTCTGTCCCTTTCCTCCATGTTTTGGGATTTCAAAGCTTGAATATTCCATAGATCAACTTTATCTTTTAACAGTTGAATGATTCTTACAGCATATATGATGTTATTGTCAAAAATTATTATAACTGCACCACAAAATATGCTGGAAACGCGTATTTCAATGATCGTCCAAAAAATAGTTATGGCACCGATATACGATCCTACTAACAAGATAATAACAATCCAGTTAACAAAAGTGAAGCGTTTGAAACTGGCCTCATCATTGAAACATCTGTGGATTTTTTGTAATTTTAAAACAATACAAACGTGTTCATTTGTATAGGAAATATTAAACTTTAAATTAATTAACAATCCCACACTATATAAAACCCAGCATGTGATGTTCATGATATTATACGTCATATTTTCGAAAGGAAACCAGGGTTGGATAATTGACAAGACGGTGTTGTATAATAACACCGATGAAAATAATATCGTGGTACAAAATGTCACAAAATTCGATAAACGGCTGTTTGAAACTATAAAATTATCCTCGATGCAATATTTTGGATATAAATAAATAGTTTGCAACAAATTCAAAGGTCGAAGCATCGACTGCACATCTTCGTCGACGAAGTTGTTTAATAAAACTTCAACACGATGACTTTTAAGATTAAAATTGTTTTTTCTTTTTATTGCCTGCATTTTAATAAAGGCTTGTAGTACACGAATGATTCACATTCATGTACTGTACCTAATCAAGAAAATTCAATTAAGTTATTGATGATTCTTAAGATAAAGCAATCAATTTTGTATTACTTGCTACCTACTAATTTAATACTACCTTGGAATTGACATTTATGATTAATGACAAAATATACAGACAAGAAAAACTATCATTACATTTATCATAGCAATTCAGTTGAAAAAATATATATTTCTCAAACATGCTTGGAAAATTTTAAATACTTTCTTCGAGATAAATCGAAATTACTGTACTTGTCAAAAACAAGTGACACCGCGGCCGTCAATGTAACTATGAAAAATAATTTCGGACTAAAGCTATTATTCTGGATAGTTAATTCGCGATTTAAAAGTTTCGGGATAGCGTTCATTCGAGA
This sequence comes from Lithophane socia, assembly GCA_947522985.1. Taxonomy (NCBI): domain Eukaryota; kingdom Metazoa; phylum Arthropoda; class Insecta; order Lepidoptera; family Noctuidae; genus Lithophane; species Lithophane socia. Next base: position 1,822,257 of record OX383273.1, on the reverse strand, counting down.
TAGTGTTTCGGGATAGCTATCATTCGCGATAAAGTTTTTCGGGATAGCTTTTATTCGGAATAAAGTGAGTCGGGTTTTAGAGTTACGGCGTAAAGTGTAAGAGTCAATATTTAGTAAAAGGTTTTTTTTAAGTGTAGATTTCGTCTAGTTTTGCCTAGAAATTATCCAATCTATGGTAAAATAATTATGTTTTCTCGATTGAAATGCTATAATATATACAATAGTAAACTATGTAATTGCCTTTTAGTCATGATAAAACAAATAAATAAATATACTAAAATATAGTTTTTATGTACCATGTTTTTCTGAACATTTTGTCATTAATAACAAAATATGTCGATTCCAAGGGCATTATGAAATTAAATTAGAAGGTGGTATGTGGAATTGATTACTTACTTGTTCTTAAGAATCATCAATAATAATTGAATTAGCTTTATTAGGTACGCTATATGTCTATGAATCATTTGTGTTCAACGAGCCTGAAATAAAATGCAATCAATAAAAAGAAAAAATAATTTTAATCTTAAAAGTCATCGTGTTGAAGTTTTATTAAACAACTTTGTTGACAAAGATGTGCAGTCGATGCTTCGACCATTGAATTTGTTGCAAACTATTCAGTTATGTCCAAAATATTGCATCAAAGATAATGCCATAACTTCAAACAGCCGTTTATCGAATTTTGTGTCATTGTGTGCCACGATATTATTTATATCGATGTTATTATACGAAACTGCCTTGTCAACTATTCTTCAACCTTTGCCTATTTTCGATAATATGACGTATGGTATCGCAAGCATCTTAAGATGTATTTTGTTCAGTTTGGGGTTCTTAATTAATTTAAAGCAAAGTGTTTCTTATACAAATGATAACGTTTTTTTCGTTTTAAAATTACAAGATATTCACAGATGTTTCAATGATGAGGCCAGTTTCAAATGCTTCACTTTTGTTAACTGGATTGTTATTATCTTGTTAGTAGGATCGTATATCGGTGCCATAACTATTTTTTGGACGATCATTGAAATACGCGTTTCCAGCATATTTTTTGGTGCATTTGTAATAGTTTTTGAGAATAACATCATATATGCTATAAGAATCATTCAACTGTTAAAAGATAAAGTTGACCTCTGGAATATTCAAGCTCTTCAATCCCAAAACATGGACGAAAGGGACAGAGTGGATTATTGTAAAAGAATGTTTCAGGCTTACGTTAATATATTGGACTGCTTTGACATCTACAAGGTTTCTTTTCAATTTATGGTTAGTTAGATTGAGCCGCTTACTTTTTACATGAGAAAATTGTTAAAGAATATATTCAAACTGAAATCTATTGTTTTTCAGATAGTTTTTCAAACTACGCAGTTATTTTATGAGTACCTCGTTAAAATTCAGATAATTATAGATTTTTTTAAATTGTCTGCATCGATTGGCCGCTTTTATGTAAGTAGTTTAAAAATACCTAATATATTCCATGTTCTTTAATGATTTATTGTATCATCAAACACAACATTTCAAATCATTATTTAACTAGCTGCGCCCCGCGGTTACACCCCCGTGAGTCTTGATCCCGTGGGAATATCGGGATAAAAAGTATTCCATGCCCTATTCCAAGTCATGGTCTACCTATGTGCCAAATTTCATCAAAATCCACCGTTTTAGCGTGAAAGCGTAACAAACAATCAAACTCACTTTAATATAAATAATATTTAGTTAGTATTTTACTTGTTCACTAAAAATTGTTTATATTGGTTTTATGTCAAAGGGTAACATGTTAAAATGTATATGCAACACTCAAAAAAATCAAGTAACAAAAACTAAAACCCAACTACGACTTAAAAGGTATAAACAAGACACCACAGACAGACAAATTAAAAATCCGGAGTCACACGTGTTAGGGCATAAATCGAACAGATTACGTGTGACTCCGGATTTTTAATTTGTCTGTCTGTGGTGTCTTGTTTATACCTTTTAAGTCGTAGTTGGGTTATAGTTTTTGTTACTTGATTTTTTTTAAAATTCTTTTGGGGTTATAATATATATATTTTTGAAATGTGCTCATTAAGCCCTTTCATTTGATACCCAACATGGTACGATTGAACCATATATTTTTTTAAGTCCCTCACTTTATGTGCTCTAGAGGGCGCCATTTTTAATTTAATGTGACTTCACATAGCCTATAACCAGCGGACAATCACGACGCTTCTAACGATACCTCATTTGTCAAATTGTGATAAGTGGTTTGGAAGATAGGAGGGAACAGATGAACATACATACATACATACATACATACATACATACATACCGGTCAAAATCATAACCCTCCTTTTTTCTTCGCCGTAGTCGGGTAAAAATTGAATGCAGTTTTAAATTATTTAACTAAAAAGTCTAAAAAAATAATATTCATAGAATGAATATAACAATGTAGGCTAATTATTCAATTTAAACACGTTTACTCGCGAGATAGTGATAGGTTTATAGTATTTCATTTATTTAGGACAACCAACAAAACTTACACCAAAAAAAAGACATGTTAAACTACCCATACTATTTTTACAAAATGTATAGTGTAGCCTTAATTAAAGGCTGCCACGGCATGCATTTATTTAACATAGGAGTATGAAACCAAAAAAAAAACAGATTTCACATAATTAGTTACTAAAACACTGACAATTGTTACATGAATCCAAGATACAAAAAAGAACAAACACAATCTAAATCTCTGGGTAAGTGAAAAAGACAATAGGAACTCCAGTATTCCTTTTTTTTTTCACTTCTATGACAATTCCTTAAGAAAGACAGACTTGACTTTATGTAATGAATAGGACATATCAATATCTACACTAGGCGAGCGTGAGAGGCGACTAAATTGATCCTGCATTCTGTTAATGGTGGAAAAATGACCCAGGTTGGTTTTAAAGCCCTTAGCGCGAAGAAACCGATATCTAGACCTACGAGCAAGTTTGTAGGGCACATTTATATTTATTTGACTAAGTAACCGCGGACAATCAAAATGAGTGTTCATTATTTTGTATAGGAACAGATGATCAAGGATCATACGGCGATTTTCAAGACTCATAACTGTGAAATGTTTCAAGCGTGAGCTGTAGCTAGTTAAAATTCTAACCATATTGCAGTGATATGACAAGTGCCAAAGAAATCTTTTCTGCACTGATTCCAAGCGACGTTTATGTATTTCGTAGAAGGGAGTCCAAACTATGCTGCAATATTCCAGGCCTGACCTGACTATTGAGTTAAAGATTGCAATTTTAGTTGAGGCGCGCTTAAAATCTTTGCAGTTATGAAACCCAACATCTTAAACCCCTTGGTAGCAATTTTATCAACGTGGATATTAAACCGAAGCTTATTGTCAATATTGACACCCAAATCACGAATTACTTCTTTCTCGCAAATAATTTGGTTATTAATTATATAATTACGAAAACACGGTCCCTTTTTTCTAGAAAAATGTACGTTGTCATTTATTTTATCTTGTCAGCATTAAGTGACATATCATTTTCCAAACACCACTGGAAAGTATTTGTATAGATAAAAGCTATTTGGCTATTTGGCTTTCAAAATGCTTAAACTTTCAAAGTGCAAATCGATTTCTTCGATTGATCTCAACAGAAACAAAATGTGATGTTATCCTCAGAGGGTGACGGTAATTATGTAAAAGTTTAAACGTAGTTCTTTTTTACAGTTTATATCGTGTATGTTGGCAACGTTATTAGCTACTGGGATTATAAAATCTATGACATTACACATCGCATTGAACCTACACTGTGAGAAGTTCTACATAGCTATGGCACATGTTCAAGATTCATGTGCACTTATTTTAAATTCAAATTGTACAGGTATTTCTAAGTTGTTGTTAGTTGTATTTTTTGTTTTTATTTTTTTAAGTGGCTTCCTTGATTGTCTTGTGGTCACAAGAGCTACTGCTGTGCTTGAGGTCCTGGTGGTTCGATTCCCGGGTCAGGCAAAGTGTTATTTGATATTCCATCTGGGATTTCTAAGTAGCAGTCTGTGGTCTAGATTTGGTGGCCTTAGGTGCATCCTATAATACATGGGGCTTAAAAATAATTGGCGAAATGTGGGTTTCTGAATAAACCTTCGAGGAAGACATGGTTGTGTTGTTCTAAGTGTTTGTTGTTTGTATTTCGCCTCTTTTTTCATCAAATGTGTCTGTTGTCATGTTCTATTCAGATTTTGTATGTAAGCTTCTAACCTCTACCTCCTTTACAGATGCTGAAAAGAGGCTGTGCAAGAATATTAAACGCCTACATCGAGCGACATTCAATGAGCTGCATGCCTGTCAGATGTTCTACGTTGATGCTACTTTACCGTTCAAAATGATAGCGTTACTTGCTAACTATACTTTTGTGTTGCTGCAGTTTGCATTTTTGTAATTATTCTGCTACTAAAAAGCGATATTTAGTGAAGGGGTTTTTTTATTTCAATGATACCTTTTGTGTAATGGCCTCAAAATAATGCGATTAATAGTTATACATATTTTATCGACTGAAATGATAGGTTTTCTGCACGTTGCGTCATTAATAACAAAATTAAATCTCAATTCCAAGAGCAATTTGTAAATTATATTAGTCTAGCTGATACCCGCGGCTCCGCCCACATGGATGTCTGTTATTATATACTTAAACCTTCCACGAGAACCACTCTATCCATTGGTGAAAACATCATGAGAATCGGTGCAGTAGTTTTTGAGTTTAACGCGAACAGGAGGACAGACAGACGCGGTGGAGGACTTTGTTTACGTAAGGAAGGTGGCATGTAATTCAACATTGATTGCTTTAAGGATCATTAAATATAATTCAATTAGTTTTATTAAGCACTAGCTTCCGCCCGCGGCATCGCCCGCGAGGTATTTCGATAAAAAGTAGCATATGTCCTTCCCCAGGATGCCATCTATCTCCTTGCCAAATTTTGCCGCATCGGTTCAGTGGTTTAGGCGTGAAAAGTTAACATACAGACAGACAGAGTTAATATTAGTTTGGATGGTACTGTAAGATAAAAAAAAGTATTGTTAATTATATTTGTTAGCAAATTTTTGTTATATAAATATGGTACATGCTTTACATTGAAAAAAAAAAACACATTTGAAATCTTTATTGTTTGATACACCTAAATAATAATATCGTAATATCGTAGACAAAGACATTTCAAGTGATTTTTGTTTGTTTTTCAATTTGGAGTTTTACATTTTCACCTGTCAAATCTACGAGATTAAAAAACAGACGTTAGCATGTTGGTGGTACAATTAATAGGTGAGTGGATATTATCATTAATTTCTAGTGCAAAAGAAACTTTTCGTAAAAGTACCTTACAATTAAAAATTCAGTATACACCCATGTATAAACCACAAAAACATGGGACACATGACACATATCACACCACACATGGGAGATTAGTTTTGGTCATGCTTCTGTTGAAATCTATACACAACTCCAGCCGGTCAAAATTCTAAGTTGAGGCCTTTTGCAGCGCGGATATTAACTTTGAACTCTTGAGGAGCTCATGGCTATGTTATAACTTAACGTCAGTTTAAGCTACGCTTGCCGGGGTTGGTCCGTGGATGAGTGACCATCTCTACATACCGAGACTACTCCGTGCCTCGGAAAGCACGTTAAGCCGTTGGTCTAGGCTGTCATTCGCGGGTTTGACGGTCGTTACTGGTCATCAGAAGCCCGAGAGTCTGACAACCAGTCTTGCCAAGGGTTTTAATACCCAGTTACTGGTTGTAGTCAGATAGGCAGTCGATCCATGTAAAATACTGGTATTCAGCTGCATCCGATTAGACTGGAAGCCGTCCCAACATTCTTGGGAAAAGGCTAGTCAGATGATTAACATTGAACTCTTACAGCTAAAAAGTAGTCTTTGACTCCGGCTTCTCCAACATAGTTGTGGGACAAGCCGGAGTCCCACTGCGTCTTTTTTTGTTGAATGTGTATTTTGTTTGTGCAGAATATACAATTTTTCTTTCTTTCTATAGCCGCATCGTACTGCAGCGCAGCGCATTTCAGTACAAAAAAGCCCTTGCCTGCCTGTTGTGTACGATGGTTTTTGATATTTCTGCAATGCAGTGCGACCCACCCAAATCTTCGTCGAAACGCACTCTATTTGATTTAATTTTATTCGTAGTATTTTTACAGAAACGCAAACTGCAGCAACACAAAAGTATAGTTAGCAAGTAACGCTATCATTCTAAGCGTTAAAGTAGCATCAACGTAGAATATCCGACAGGCGTCTAGCTTGTCGAATCGCGCTCGATGGAGGCGTTTAACATTCTTAAATAACCTCTTCTCGATATCTGTAATGTTTGAAAACAGGAATCAGATATTACTTACTTCAGATCATAATAAAATAATAGGTTTTAGGTACCTAGGTGAAACAAAGTCTAATCCTAATTAAACTAAAGTTCCTTACGTTGTGTCCTCAAACTGTGACGCAGTGGTGTAAGATAACTTAACTAAGATTAACTTTGATTTGAGAATGTAACGTTTTACTTGCAAGGTTTCAACCATCATTCATCAATAAGGACCCTGCGTTACTAAACTGTATAAATTGTAGGTACTACTACTTATTCATTCTGTTTCGTAGCTATGAGCTGATATCAGACGCGTCACTCAAGTGAATGTTCACACCAAACGTACAGTCAGCCACCTAGTGTAAAAAATAATCGCCAGGCTACTGACTGTATGATGGTCTTCATACATTCTAACACTCGGTAGCCGACTATAAGTTTGGTGTGAACGTAGCTTTACATTTCGTCCTAGTCAGACGTAACCTTATCATTCACTGTATTTTTATTCATTAACTCATTCCAAACGAGCTTCCATCTATTCATTAATCTTCCCGCCTCCATAATCATTATTGAACAATAAAACGATAAAACAACGTTTATATAGACATGAATAATCATTATAACAGTAACTATAAAATGCAAAAAACATTTTTAAAAAAATGTTATTTCGTGATTTATTTAAATATTACCTGCACAATTTCATAAAAAATAAATGATATTTGGTGATTCAATAAAATCTTACCTGTACAATTTGAATTCAAAATAACTGCACAGGAATCTTGCACGTCCTGCAAAGCTATGTAGAACTTCTCACAGTTCAGGCCTAATGCTATTTGCAATGACAAAGATTTAATTAGCCAAATGGTAACCCAGACCGCCAGTATGTATCCCTGCAAGAATACAGAACATTTTTACACTTTCCTCGTTTTTATCACACATTCAAAACTTATTACTTGGCGTCGAAAATCCAACAATGCTCTTCGATGCGCATTCGTATGCGTCGCGAAGTGTTAGTAGACATGGGAATTCGTATTATTATGCTCAGAATTCTTCTTTTTTTGTTTAAAATAATTTATTAAGTACTCACATTAAAGCGACTCATCAATGTATTCAGTTTGAAAACATAAATAAAAATCTGAATCTTGACAAGAAAGCGATATAGGAACAAGATAATTCGGAACACAATCTAGAAAAAATAGAAAAAGGAATCAGTTTAAGAATAATTTTATAAATTAAGTCACATCAGTATTGAAAGCAAACAGCATTCTTTCAGTAAACGCACACTTATAAGCACTACACTGGATCAGCAACACCTCAGCTCGAGCCGTTCGGGATTCTTGAAATGGTACTCCTTATTATTATAATGCAACACACTCCTAGCATCATAGCGGCATCGCCACGATTCCAGATCAGATAGTAAACAGCAGTGACTGACCTTACGGCGGGCCGGCGACGCCCCACTTACGGCGAGCCATCGGCTGTTTTACGGTCATTGCTACCCTTACCTGCTTGCTGTAAGGGAGGCGACGCCGCGTCGTCGCCTCAGAGATGCTGAACCGGTCCGGTTACTTGTTTACGTTGGGTTGCTGCCCGGTCCTGTGCAGTGTTTATCCGTGTGCGTTTCCTTTACTAACCATATATTGAAAAGAACCTTTGTAAATGTCGTAACAGAACAATAAACTAACGTAAGCCTGAAAAAATCGTTTTAAATCGCTATCTCTTTCCCTGTCCTCCGTGCTTTCATATTGGAGAGCTTTTATATTCCAGAGATCAACTTTTACTTTTAATAGCTGAATGATTCTGATAGCATACACGATTTCTGCATCAAAACAGAATAAAATCATAGTAATAAATGCTGAGAGAATGGATTGATCACTAATCATAAACATAAGAATAGCACTACTCAAGTAAAATATGAGAAGTGAAACAAAAATAAGCCAGTTGCCGATGGAGAAGACTTTGAGTTTTTTGTTATTAAGATATCTGTGAACCTCTTGAAATTTTAAAGTGAACAACATATTTTTTTCACTGTACAAGACGCATAGTACAAAACTCAATAAGAGTCCTATACTATATAATACAAAGTCGATTCTGGAGATAATAAACATCATCGGAATAGATTCTTGTACTTTGATCTCGTAAATGTCATACAATTTAAGTATGCACAATATTATAAATAATATCGTGCCACATAATGTCACTAAATTCGATAAACGGCTGTTTGGAGTTATAACGTTGTCCTTAATGCGATATTTAGGACAAAACTTAATAATTTGCAATAAATTCAAAGGCAGAAGCATCGCCTGCAAATCTTTATCAACGAAGTTGTTTAACAAAACTTTCACACGATGACTCATTTTTAGGGCTTTCTGAACACGAATGAATTAGTGTTCAAAGAAATTCGTAGTTCCGAATTGATTTAATTATAAGATAAACCTTATAGGTACTAACTTATTAGGAACACCAAACCTAATTCAATTATTCGTCTTTTAAATATAGAGGAAGGCTATATCGAGGCAAATTACCTATCTAATCATATGGACACCCGTTATTTCAGTAGCTATAAGGGACTTATGGTTAAAAATCACATTCATTTTTAGAAACTGCAACAGAAAACGACTGCCAAATAACTAGGTGGCATGAACGTATAAAGGCCAAAAAGGATCAAGCAAACATAAAATATCCATTCAGATTCTTTATTTGTTAACATAGGTAGTTACAAACAGGTGTTACATTCTCATATGCGCTCTATTGCCATTTGGCGTACAAATATGATGATCAATTTTACATTTAATAATTAATTATCTACGTGCAACAAATACTTTTATCAATTTAAATTATAAAAAACAAGAATGCTTAAGTGTAAGCGATGCATAAATATTTTCAAATTGTCAACAATAAAATGTAAGAAATACGAGTAATAAAAATAAAAATGTCAGGAAAAAAAAAATAATAAAGAAAATAATGTCAGTCATAAAATTTTAAATTAATACAGAAATGTCAAAGCAATTATTAAGCTATTCCTTCAATGTCAACAATTAAATCTAAGGCAGCACATAATGTTAAATGTCAATAAAATGTATTAGAATAATGTCAATGGATTAATAATAAAATAATAATAAATATCTTTATTTCCCGAGAATACAGATACATTTAGTTTACAATTTTGACAATACTGTAGAGTACATTAACATAAAACATTTGGACGCTGCAAAAATCTGTACACAATAGATTAAACTCTGTCTCTTAAACTAGGGGTATCCTGTATCTTAAGAGACAGTGCTTCGCAATGGGTTTCCAATTGAAATGTATGAGTGGACTGTGTCGATTTAACTTAAGTAGGGAAAAAAGTTATAATTTATGAAAAGGAAAAATATAAGTTACTGTAATTTTTTAATTATGCGTGCATAGGTAAGTGCGAGGGTGAGGGTGAGTGAATGTGATTATAGGTGTGTTTATGTTTGTGTGTGAGTGTGTATACGTAGGTGATATGGTGATTGTGTGTAAGAGAGTGGTATGTGCGAGAGTGTATGGATCCGAGGATAAGAGTGTTTTTGCAAGCAAGGAGATGAGTGTGTGCTTATTAGGTGATGTAGGTAAGTAAAGTCTCCGTTTCAGCATAGTCCAGTGTAAGTAGCCATTCTGTCACTTTTAATTTTAGGTTGTGTTTGTTGAGGTCTAAGATATTCAGTTTTTTAGTAATCTTTTTGTAAATATAAGCGCTAATTGCATAAAACTGATGCTTCGCGAACGTGGTCCTATGTTGGGTGCCTGAGGGGAGGTTTGTGCGCTTTTTAGGGTTTGAGGGGGGAATGCTGCTATGTTTCCTAAGAACGGATTGAAGCACAAAGAGCTGACGCACTGTAAGAACCTTACAGTCTGCGTACAGTTGAGTTGTTGGGTATCTTTGGGGCTTCCTAGTCATTACTTTTAGTACGGCTCTTTGTGCTCTCTCCGCCCTCAGGAGACCACCCTTCGATGCAGCACCCCATACAGAAATGCAGTATCCTATGACCGATTGGCAAAGTGCATAGTACACCATTTTCAATATATCGGCATTAGCAGAGTTGCGGAGGGATTTAAACATGTGTATAAGACGCAAGGTTCTAGTTGTGACAGCGCCAAGTTGGTTTTTCCATGTAAGTTCATCATCTATGTGGACTCCTAGGTACTTTACGCTGTCACTTCTAGTTAGTGCTGGACAACGGCAAGGTGCTGATCGGTTGTAGCAAGAATGGGCAGTAATTGAAAAACTGCATGACTGCGGTGCGGTCTTTCGCCTAATTGCAAATGGAATATAGCAGGATTTGCTTATGTTTAAGGTAAGAAGGTTAATATTGAGCCATTTCATTATTTCCGCCACTGCAGACTCTGCTGAAGATTTGATAGCATCCCAAGTAGGTCCATGAACTAAGATCGCGGTGTCATCAGCGTAAGTATATATCTTAGTATTTGGGAGGTTCATTTTGCAAAGGTCGTTAATGTAAATAAGAAATAATTTGGGTCCCAGTATGCTGCCTTGAGGGACGCCGAAAGTAACAACCTCCTCCTCACTGAGGTGGGTGTCAATTTTAACTCTCTGGGAGCGGTTCTTGAGATAATTTTTAAATATTTCAAGTGGCATACCACGTACACCTAAGTGCTCTAATTTTGAGATAAGGATGGGAACAGAAACCGTGTCAAATGCCTTAGAAAGGTCCAGAAATATACCTAGACATTTTGTCTTCTTGTCCAGATTTTTAGCCACCTCTTGTGTCAATCCCAGTACAGCATCCTCCGTTGAAACACCAGCTCGGAAGCCATACTGGTTGTTTGCTATAATGTTGTTTTTGTCTAAAAAGGCCCTGAGTCGATTGTTTAAGATCCTCTCAAGGATCTTAGAGAGTGTCGGCAAAACAGATATAGGCCTATAATTATTGACACAGCTTCTGTTCCCCCCCTTGTATATAGGATGGACCATCGCCTTTTTAAGAGCATCCGGGAACACGCCCGATTGTAGACAGCGGTTGTATATGAAGGTAAGTGGCGGTGTCAGTACGTGGCGACAGTTCTTCAATAAAAGAGGCGATATACCGTCCCACCCAATAGCACAATCATTGCGTAACTGTAGTATAAGCAACTCTGTTTCAGCCTCATCTACTTCCAAGAGCCCAAGAGAGTTTACAAGGGAGGGGTTTGTACTATCAAGATGAGACTGATCGTTAGTCTGAGGATTGCAATGTCGATTAGTTAAAATAAATACAGAAATGTCAAAATAGATGACCTAACACTTACGAGTATTATCTATAGGAGGCATTATAGACCTGTCGTCCAAATATTCCTTTAGCGATTAGTAACATTTATCAATTAATATTTTCATAAGCACTCTTTTGAATTTGTCTAGGTTTAACGATTTCAATGTCTCAGGCAGCTTGTAAAATATTTTTGTGGCCATACAGAAAGTGCTTTTATTCATTAAGGCTGTTTTACCATGCGTGATTTCAAGCTCTAACTCATTTTTGTCACGTAGTTTGTGATAGTGACTTTTAAAAGCTACTTTGTACTGTGAGATGTGTGTTTTGACAAATATATTTGTTTCGTAGATACAGTATACAGTGATGGTAGAGTAAGAATGTTCAGGCTTTTAAAGAACGGTTGACAACTATCGGTGCTATATATATGATTACAACTCATAAAAAAATATTGTAATTAGTAGATTATGTCAATAATAAATATTTCTGGCCTTTGGACTTCGGGTTTTGGACCCAATATGAATAGTCTCCTATACCGGATGACATTTTTTACCGTCTCGAGCATAATAAGATGTGTTGTGTAAGTGAAACAGAAGCCATATCCGAGAATATTTGCTTAGTACCATTGAGATTGTACAGGTTCGGAATTTCCTTCAAAAATTATGAAAACTATCCATCCTACGGCCCGTGCGTAAAAACTAATAATAGCCAAAATAGGAGATAGTAAACGGCGTAGGCTGCGATCGCGCATGAATGAAAGTTGTACGTGTGTACGAGCGAAACGCACGCACATTTCTTTTGCGTAGAAACCTAGTAAGCGGCCGTCCCTCGCATGGTACAGTCGTGTTGAAAACGTTTCCAAAATTAACGCAATAACATTTATACTCCACTTACTAATAAACTAAGACAAACCTGATCTACAAATAAAATGAACACAATACCCAAAAAATCGCAAACATACAATACAAATACCCAATTGACTAAATAAGCCTCACACCAAAAGAATAAGTAGTAAATAGGTAATAACTTAACACAAGTAAGAAAACTTAACCTACCTAAAAAAATAAAACACAACAAATACTTACATAAGTACAAATAAAAACCCCACCAATTTACCAATAAAAAGATAAAATAATAAGAAAACCTATCCTTACAAATAAAACGAAAACATTAACAAAGACTCGGAACGAACTTTTAAAACAATCTAAGTAATCTTTTTTAAATAATTCGAAACAATAAATACTTGAATAAGCAAGAATACTCGACTGTACTTCATTCAAAATGAAAAGGACGTGCATACATGCGGGAGCGAGAACATTGACAGAAGGTTGTTCGATCGACCCGTTGCTAAGTAACGTCGGCGCGCCTACGCACACACGCGTACATAGAAATTTGATGTGTGCGTGAGAGTTCACTTACCGAGGTTCACGTACGAGAGCCGAGCAGCTGAACGGTACTCGCGCGCGGGCGACACGACCGACCGACGCGCACGCGCATTGCGCGCATTTTACAAAAAACGAACTTAGGTCTGTACCTACCTTTTTAGCGATATCGCAGTAGGTAATTATTGTTCAAAATGTTTCGTTCTAAACATAAACTAGCACGTCTTTGCATATTGTTTGGTAAACTTCGAGGCGTGTCTCTATCACTTTTCAAAACATTAAAAGCGTTTTAAATTATTCGCTGTTTTCAAAGTCAAAGTCAAATAATTTATTTCAACTAGGCACATTAAAGGCACTTTTGAACGTCAAATACATAGAAATAGAACTGATTCTAGTTGCCTCTTCCAAAAGGTAGTTTTCGTATGGAGAAGAATGGGCAAGAAACTCCACCGTTACTCTTTAAAAAAAAATGTTTTACAATATTTGGTATACATCAATTATATAATTACATGTGAAGACGATGCACCGAGAATACAATTACTGTACCACAATAGGTAAAAAAAAAGAATTAAAAATGGAGCAATGACAAATAAATAAATTAAGTATGTGATAGATGATACATGGTGCTCACATATTTACAAACATTGTAAAAGTATACTATATCTCAATATTCTTACAAATTTACAAGTAATACTAATAGGACAGTGTGTGAGTGTAATAATCATAAAACGTAAGAAATTGATGATATACAACTAGATTAGCAACCAGTTTGATTTTGTCCAGACTCGAATTTGTCCTATGGAGCAAGACCAGCATGTTTCCAAGCATTCTTATCTTGGATATAATCCTCTAATTTGTAATATGCTTGTTTACAAAGTGTACTTTTAATATGAGTTTTAAATTTTCTTTCATTTAATTGCAATATATATCACTAGGTATTTTGTTATAGCTTTTAACGCAGTACCCCATAAAAGATGTTTGTACTTTAGCTAATCTGAAAAATGGTTGATCTATTTTATCTTTATTTCTAGTGTTAAAATTATGTCTATCACTTATTTTATTAAAAAGATTTAGATTTTTTTCTTACATACATAATATTCTCATAAATGAATTGGCAAGGTACCGTCATAATATTAATCCTTTTAAATAGTTCCCTGAGAGATTCGCGGCGAGATAGATTTTAAATGGCTCTGACAGCTCTCTTTTGCAAAACAAAGATGGATTCAATGTCAGCAGCCCGACCCCACAGTAAAATGCCGTACGACATAATGCTGTGGAAGTAACTGAAATAGACCAAACGCGCGGTTTCTACATCTGTTAATTGTCTTATCTTTCTAAAAGCATAAGCGGCCGAGCTTAGCCACCCCGCAAGAGATGTTATATGGGGTCCCCATTGTAATTTCTCATCTAGCGTGATTCCCAGGAAAACTGTTTGATTAATAAATTCCAGTTTTTCTCCATTCAATATGATGTCACATTCGCTACTTCTAACATTAGGTAGTTTAAATCGAATGCATTTAGTTTTTTTTTTGCATTAAGTACCAAATTATTTACCGTAAACCAATCTTGGACCTGAAGGGTGTGTGGGGTGTGCTGTGGGCACATGATAATGGCATTATAATAAATATAAGTAAAACGAAGTGCATGCTTATTCACTCGCCGTACCATAAAAATAAAAATGGCTTATTACTAGTGCAAGTTAAAGGTCGTTCGTACGAATGTCTGCATAGCAACAAGCAATTTTGTCAGTGTGTATATTTAGAAACAGTTACCTCTTATAAATACCTAGGACTTGTAATAGATAATACATTCTCATGGAATCTACATGTTAATAACGTTTGCAATAGGCTACGTTCAATTTTGGGTAAATTGAAAAATCTAAAATATGTTGTCAGCAGGAAAGTACTGTATGCCTTATATTACGCACTAGCTGACTCAATTATTGGTTATGGCTTGGGTGGATATGGTCTTGCGTTCCCCACACACTTAAATAAAATCAACATCTTACAGATAAGGTTACTAAAACTACTTATAGATAAAAATACAAAGAAAAAATTAAATAATAATTATGAAAAACTATTCTCAATTTGTAAAGTACTTCCGATCCATCTTAAAAGTAAGTTAAATATCTTGACTGAACAATTCGATAATCAATACCACAAGGTGGAACGTAGGCATATGTACCCAACCCGTTTATCTAAGAAGAAGACACTTGCTGTTCCAAAAGTAACAAATTACTTTGGTAAGCGCACAAGAAGGTACATAGTACCAACATTAGTGAATGAGCTACCCTCAAAACTGATATCGCATGTCAAGACCAAGGACCAACTTAAAAGAATTCTTCAAAAACACTATCTCTCATTGTGTCCATAGTAAGAATATTATTGTATAGTTTGCTTAGCATTAAGTGATTATTAGCACAGTAATTTTCTAAACTCAAAATTTGTAATCCATTGTTATACGAGAACAACTGCCGACAAACTGTTATGCAGTTTGGCAGACTTTAGGTATGTTATTGTGAATACAGATTTTGGAATAAATAAATAAAAAAGAGTGACTTTTAAATCACTAACGCTTTGAGCTTCTTCGGTATACACTAAACGTCAGACTAAACGTTTTAGTTCGGCCCACAAATAAAAGTCAAGGGGTGTTATGTAGGTCTGGTGACCTCGGCCGCCAGTTCACAGGTGCACCGCGACCTATCCACTTATCACCAAATTGACCATCGAGATACGCGCGCACAGATCGTTTGTAGTTGTAGCTAGACATCCGTCATGCTGGAAGTACATGTCTTGCAGATAGGGATCAGGAACGTCTTGCAACATGGTGTCAATGACAGAACGGTTCTGCACCCAGTGACAAAACTCCATGCGGGGTCCGGGGGGGAATTTGAGGAGAAGGGATACCGTTTCTTCGCAGCGACTGAAGATTGTCTTCTTCTGCGTACATTCGCCTGGCACTGGCTGTTTTCACCAAACAAGATACTCTACGTTAGAATATTCGTACATGTTTAGATACGACAAATATGACCGGGTGCACGATGCATACGCGGAAACAAACAGTGCGACGTCACGCCGCCGTGACTAATCGCAGGTGACTGAAGCTCGGGACGCGGGCGGGCGGGGGGATGCGCGAGCGAGCAGCTCCGGCGCGGCGGCGCCGGCGGCTCAAGCGCCTGATGATATCAAAGAAACCGACGGCAAGTGCGGCGAGTACCTATCGGCCGCAAAGGAACGTATCTAATTCATTGATAAATTCCGTGCATTTATGTATGTATAATGTAAGTATACGATTCGCTTAACATTGGATTAAGATTAATTTCGGTCTGTACGAGTTGATATTTTTGGCTGTGAACCTCGAGAGCGGAATACTGGTCGAAAAAGGTCATTTAACTTAAAATATATAAAAGACAATAATCATCAAGCTATACATCCCCCTTTAAGCTGACCTCACGTCATATATATGTATACTAGCTGTTGCCCGCGACATCGTCTGCGATCTAGGATGAAAAGTAGCATATGTCCCTCTCCAGGTCATGGTCTACCCATGTGTCAAATTTCATCCGTATCTAAAAAAAAAATATAAATCGTAAAAAAAAGTTCACTCCAAAGTTTCGAGCTACTTTTAAAAGGACCCGTATTTACGTTGACGGACTTAGAGAATAGGCACTACCAACCTCCTTGATACCTTAATAAACTCTGGGATCCGCACAGGCCCCACGTGACTAACAGTGTGATTACTTTGGCGCGACAAGCTGAAGGTTAATCGTTTAAAAAAAGTTTGTGCTCGCGAGGTCTACTGCTGTTCGCAGAACTACTAGTATATAATATATGACGGCGTCAGCGATGGCAGAGCGATAGTTGCCGTCATCATCTCGATTCGGTGGTACGGACTCCATAGTGCAGGTTTATAATAAAACACGATGATACAGCAAATCAGTTAGTATTTCACTTTCAGAACAATCACAGTAGGTACATTTACTAATAATGTTCACGCATTACTTTACACGTTCGGGCAAACCGACAGTTTCGCATAGGAGAAGCGGAGGTTTGCATCCGTTCGTTGCCCTCACCAGACTGCCTCGTCGTTCAGCCACTTCCCCTAACACGACTCTGTCCACGTGCCGCCCCACTCCAGTGAGCGCGTCACGGAGTTTACCCTCACCTCAGTACTACAATAATCAATTGAGAGACTATTATCGCTCAACTTTTATAATCTGCGATACAGCCATCATGACAACTCACACGTCCTCGCGTGAGGTACCTGAAACAAAGATTGCTTTGCAAAGTAAAATGTTCCTCGCTCGGTCTTCCTGACCAAGGGATCACGGCAATAAAATCCCATAGTCACACATTTTATTCTAAATAGCATGTAAAAAAAATAGTCTATTCCTTTCCAAATACTGTAAGCATCTCACTTAACACTTGATTACACGAATAATCAAATCTTTACAAACATCATTTTAAATCATCAATTTCAATCGAGTAAGGAAGTCAATAGAGTCCATGTCCAGTATCAAATCTAGTACGCAGTACTCTACACATCAATCTCAACCAATTACCTCCATCCGGCAAATAAGTGGGACCTCCATCCGGTACCCAACTTACACAACACATCACATTGCCTCTATCCAGCATATAAGTGGGACCTCCATCCGGTACCCAACTTACACAACACATCACATTGCCTCCATCCGGCACATAAGCGGGACCTCCATCCGGTACCCAACTTACTCAACACATCACATTGCCTCCATCCGGCAAATAAGTGGAACCTCCATCCGGTACCCAACTTACTCAACACATCACATTGCCTCCATCCGGCAAATAAGTGGGACCTCCATCCGGTACCCAACTTACTCAACACATCACATTGCCTCCATCCGGCAAATAAGTGGGACCTCCATCCGGTACCCAACTTACTCAACACATCACATTGCCTCCATCCGGCATCATTAGCGACTGCCTACATCTCCATGCCAAACGCACGCCACACACTATTTGTGGCCTCACTGAGACGGGAAATTAGAAACGGTTTTACACCTACGCCTACGAATGGCCAGGAGCTGCATGCGGTCTGAGTTTGGTACGCAAGCCAAACTTAACACCACATGAAAGTCAAAGTCAAATTTACAGTCGTTAGCGACCACGTCACATAAGTATCTGAACTAATCGAATTTTTCTAAATCTTAATTTATCCGATGACATATGGACTGCTAAGCCCAGCGCAGCGCTAAAATTTCTCAGTCTATCATAATTTCGTAGCGTAAGTAATAATCAGGTAAAACGAGCAAAAGAATTTCAAAAATAATTTCATCAACTTCAATAGTAGTCAAAATCTGTACAGTCTACCCGACAGAAGTTGCTCCGATTCCAGTCAACGTTACATTATCATAAAGTCATAAAGCCACTCAATAAAAATTGCTACGATTCTTTAAGCAACGATATTAGCGATTTTTATTTTGAAGATCACTATCAATATCGATTGTGATAGGTACACAGACAGCAACAGACTTTTGTTTTGAGATCACCAAAGATGAACTAGACAAATTGACGGTGTAACCTTGTTTTAATAAAAACATCTCAGAGAATGTTCAGTACAGTCATGTTTGCACAACCTTTATATCTCTTCGTTGTTACAACTACTACTTTGCTCTACCTCAGTTTCGTCAGATATACTTTGATTTTCTGACGTGCGTCTCAACGCCAGGAATTCAAGGGTCTAATGGTTTATAGGTCTCCTAAAACCTCTACAACCTGACATTCGGGAAATCCTTATACTTCGGGTAATTAAATATTGCAAATAGGCCCACCATCGGTGAACTCGCGGTGACAGATCTGTCTATCATCTGGCACTACTGTAAACTATGCTGACTGTGTAGTTATTCACGAAATTGTTTGATTGCGTTTAAAACTACCGCCACTGTTTCAAGCTCAAAACTAGTACTAACATACCGGCTATGAATAATTTTGAGTATTGTTTCAAGAGTTTAAAAAGTTCGAGTTTTCACTTTTGAGATGAGGAAATCCTCAATCACTTTGTTTTAACAAAGCAAACTTTGATTTATCATAACAAAAATCATCAACCAGAGTCATGTACCATTATTTTCCACATTAACAATTTTTCACTAAGAGCCTTAGACACTTGGAAACCCACACACGAGTCAACCACTAACGCCACGGCTCTCCAGCCGACTAGCAGTCGCATTGCTCTCACACATCCAGCACATGGATCAAAACTTCTTTACGCATATCCATCAAGTAGATCGCCCGTGTGCATCACCCACTTACACACTACGGTCTCTCCAGACTACGACCTCCGCCAGAGATAAACGCCCATCGCGCACCCACGGACTACTTGAGTTGCCTCAAGAGACACCTATTTCTACTGGGCTACGACTATGTATTAACTACTGGTACGGTCGAACACAATACGGCCGATAGAGAACCCTACTCGCGTGGATAACTTACGCTTGCTCGTCACCACTGGGATCACCATCCAAAACTTCCGCTACCTTAAACGAACGTCTGAACTTTCGATCTAACTTAGTGATAACTAAGAGGGACTGGACTCGTTAAAATCTGTTTTAATTTTCTAGCAATTTGGAACTAAAGATTTGAAATTGAAAACTAGGCTAACCTACGAATTTAAACTATCAAGTTTCGAGATTACCGAGACCAAGTACAAAGATTCCAAATCGAATTAATCAAATAAAACAAAACCACAGGTATCTCATTCATGGTCAACAACTCACACACTATTCCCAACGGGAATACCGAGTCAACCTTTGACTCTACGGTCTTGGCTTCGAGGCTAGACCCAACTATACCACACAGAGCTACCGCCCACGTACCCACAATTTAAGGCTACGATACTCTGATACGGTCTCCGACCCAACAAATCCAGAACCTGTTTACACAATCTAAAGTGATGCCAACTCATCATCTATTTCTACAATCTCAATAAGTACTTGGCCTTCGGGCATCTTCCTAACACGGTCATGATCCATGACATATATATATATTTTTTCATAAGTACTAATGTGTGTCGTACATTGAAAGGTCCGCTTATACTGGAAATGTAAAGTTTGATGCGTCGTCGTCATGCGTATGAGTATGCTGGAAAAGGAAAGAGGAGGGGAGGAAAAGGTATTAACCGTAGTGATTACTTAAAATTTGTTTTTTCGCAGGATTTGGTCTTGTCAAAAACAATCTGGTTTTGGATATTAAAATCCTTGGTATTGCTAACCGCATTCAGTATACACTATGAGAAGTTCTACATAGCTATGAATAATGTTCAAGATTCATGCGCGATTGTTTTAAATTCAAATTGTACAGGTAATAAATTTTTTATTATTAATATGGAAGAACGATAGAAATTTTATTTATTCTGCACAAATAAGACACAGACTCGCATATTACAACGAACATAAAAAATACATTTCCAAAAGGCGCGTATGGTAGTGGGCTGGTTATTCAACTGCGCTGACTCACTACTCACCAATGAGTAGAGTTGAAAGTTTGCATCACGTACTTTTGAGTAGAGTTGTTGACGATAGGCCATATAAGCCTGCTAGACGGAAATGAGATTGATTGCTATATGCCAGAGTCGTCACAGAGTGCAGTCACAGTCGTCGTCACCGGGGGAGGCCTAGAAACTAAAACTGATGGAAGAGAAATAGACAAAAATGGTTGTCAAAATAACATCTACGTGTTTTACCGGCTGAGTTTAAATATTGATGTGAATACGGGAAGTTAGTGTCATCCTTTGCAATTATTACAAATGTTGAGAAGAGGATATTCTGCAGGAATGTAAAACGCCTACATCGAGCGAGATTTGACAAACTGTATGCCTGTCGGATGTTCTACGTTGATGCTATTTTGCCGTTCAAAATGATAGCGTTACTTGCTAACTATACTTTTGTGTTGCTGCAGTTTGCGTTCCTGTAATTATGTTAATACTATTTGAAATAAAATTGAACAAAAAGCGTTTTAGTTTTATTCTAACTCATGAAGTATTTTGATGAAACAAACATTATGATATAAAGCTGTTTCACCGCCTCTGTATAAATGATCAAAAACAGTAGAAAAATGTTATTTTCATACTATTTTGGATACCTCTAGCTGACTTTACGTACCAAATGTACAAACGTTATTAATAAATGACACGTCATTTTATCATAAATCTTCTGAAGATTCAAAGACGCATTAATCAATTTCAATAATAATGATAACATTGTCTTCATGATAAATGCACAAACAATCATTTTATTGGGTGAAGATTGTGTTAGGTTTTCAAAGTAATGAAATTTAATCTAAATCAGATCAAGTATTCGGGCTTCATTCAGGGTTCTGAACCCGAATTTTCTCAGATATGATAGCTAGTTTATCAATTTTTCGCCTGCGTTAACCCCGATATTGCACCTTTCCTTGAAGTCGACCCGTTTTCGAGAACGTGATTACAAATATGTAATATGTTATATATGTCGGAGCATCAATTACACTGATCTGGAAACGTCAAGTAGAGTACCTACTTGAATGAGGTCATTTTAGGAAGTGGTTTAAAGCTGTCGGTTCACATGGAAGATTATTAGATAGCGGAGCGGGAAGAACGTACTTTTGCTCGAGAAGCCCTTGTTAGAGATTTCCTTTTACCACCTACATTAAATTTACCGCGCTTCGTAAATCTGATTGCGTGTCCACCTAGTTTCGCGATAGTTTTATAATTATTGTACTGTAGCCCGTAATAGACGCTTGTACCATAGCGCTTTGAATTTTATTTCGATTACCCATGCTCATTTAATAGTACAGGATTTTCTCATTTAAAAAGAGGAGTGCAGTGGTGGCCCAGAAGTATCGGCCCCGACTTACGAGTTTTAGGTCGTGAGTTCAAAACCCAGCTAGGCTCTTTACTTTGTGTATTTAATTTCATCACCACTGCTATCAAAACGGTGAAGGAAAACATCGTGAGAAAATCGGCATGTACTAGAACACAAAAATTCGAAGGTATTACTGTGACATCTACCAAACCCGCACTGGGCCCGTGTCGAAGATTATGGCTCCCTCCCTCTCACAGAGAGGAAACCTGTGTCCCAGCAGTGAAAACATTATTGGCTGATTATGCTAAAACTCAAACCTTTCCATGGGTACCAAGATCAATGATCATTATTATAGAAAAAGCTAATAAAATGATTACATGCGTCGTCGTCTATCTTTGGATTAGATCAACCCGTAATGAATAAAAATTTTACGAATATTTTTAGACTGTTTGGTTTATTCGTGCTCAGAAAGCGTCACTGTTAAAATGAAGTCAATGAAAATCAAAA